>JAWMAG010000004.1:25232500-25262500 GCA_037013455.1 Ceratitis rosa
TGTAAACTTACGCTTTAAAAGTAAAACAGAATAGAGTGGAAATTATATGTTGAAAAGAGTGGCCACCAGAGAGAAACACAAAAAGAATATAATTTTGAAGACATTAAAAAAATAATTGATACTTTCTCTTGAAAAAATATAGATAGTCAAAATGGTATTTGAATAAAAATATTTTCGACAAGGGTTGCCAGCCGTTTAAATTTTGTTTATTCAAAAAGTGATTACACATGTGATGTATTGCAACGTTCAAGAGATTCGATTTGAAGTGATTTCATTATTCACATTGATAAAAATATTTATGGGAAGAGTTGCCACCTAATTAAAATGTTAAACTAAAAAGTAAATAAATTACAGAGATTTCAACATCATTATTTAAATAAAGTTTGGGAGTGATGGCACTTGTTTTAAGATTTGAATGAATTTAATTATTGAGATTTAATAATATGGATACTAAAGAGAAAGCAATTTTTCAAGAATTACAGAAGAAACTATTACGAGGAGGCCTGAGACCTATTCAAAATTTCTAATTTAAAACAAAAAGTTTAAGATAAAAAAGTATTTACAATTAAAAATATTTTGTAAAATATTTTAAAATAGTAATACATTGCTATACCGTTAACACTCTTTATGGAGAAGAGTTGCCACCTGTTTTGTTTAAGATAAATATATTTTCTACTATTATATTTCAATACAGCGGGGATATGCAAGTTCTAATATATAAGTTAATTTTTATTTCGTAAAGAAATCGAAAAAAATATATTTCTTCGTGCTACGCACGTCTTGTTTTATTGAAGTCCAAAATTCAACTTAAACTAACATTACATATTTATCTTAAGCTAAGCTTGCCATATTCGTTCCTCACATGCACTTGACACGTGAATTACCTGCATTTTGGAGTTGCGCAATATGATATGCTAACTTCTTAGACATATCGTCAGCGGAATTTATACTGCGCGTGGGAACGTCATTTACAGCGTCTGTACTGTTCACTCTTCCCCCTTTGAGTTCAGCAGTGTCCTCACTGTTGTAATTTGGAATGCCGGTATTATCATGTTCTATTTTATTTTTTGTTTGTATGATTATTTTACATTTTTTTCTCGAAATGTAAATTTTATATGATAATAAACTGAGGACAATCGCGAAAATGATAAAATTTGTTGCCAAACTAGCACCGTATTTATATTTGATTTCTCTCAATTGCTCGGTATTGGTAATGTGCAATTCTTTCAGCATCTGTAAAGATAATGCTTCTTTAAATATATTGGTTGTGTTTGACGTTTGTGCTATTGCAGGTAATGGTCTAGCTGTAGATAGCTGACTGCTTCTAATTATCTGATTTTGTACAATGATGGTGGAATTGCTATGGTGAATCAGGAAGGTTCCTTGAAGTGTCATAGATCTATTGTCTATTGTTACTTCTCCCTTGTAATCGTTAAGTAACAGAATGTTGGATGTAATTTCTTCTATGGTTGGCAAATGTTGGTTGTTGTTGGTGGTGCATGTTGATGGCAAGCTTTTTATTAACTTAGGAATGCAAATAGAACTAGTGATATTGACAAAATTTGATGACTTACAAATAGATATTCCATTAAAACTAGTACAATCATCCTTAATTCCTAATATTTCGTTTTTACATAATATTATGGTTCCAAATTCTAACTTAATGCTAATATTTTTTATCTTTACAGGTTTTAACAAAATTTTATGACAGTTTTCTTTTTCTGTTAATGGTAATGATACAATGTATAACAATGTTGATTGATTTGAAGCGATTTTTACATTACTAAATTCTAAAGCTTCTGTTAGATTGATGAAAGGCATTTTTTGTTCTTCAAAAATATTTCTCGTAAGATTGACTTCAAAAGTTGATAAAATGAATGAGTTGATAATGCCTGCTTTGGCCCATTGTATTGAGTAATCTATCTGAATTAATTCTTCTTTGATAACTTTCAATTTACGTTCTAAATTTTTTATTATTTCTTTTTTTGCAATTTCACTTGATTGAACTGTATTTAGAAGAGTATTGGTAATCTTTGAAATTTCATTTAACCGGTCAATTGTTAATCTATTGATTACTACCTGCTTGTCATTATTAGCCAATAGGTTTTTATTCTGGTCGGATATCAGTTGAAAATCGTCATGATCAGGTGAGCCTGCTAACCACTTCCAAGCAGTCCCAAGAATATTCAATGATCGTTTTTGTCTAGGTTTAAGTCTATAAAGTATGGACTTTAGCAGGTCGATATCATGTTTAAGAAAGGGGTAAGCATTGTCCTTAGGTGTTATGTAGTTTTTTGTTGTTGCTTCTATGTCAGTAATTGCGTCTTCGTATTGGTCGAGGTTAATAGAATGTATCAGTTTGAATGTACCGGTTTGAAGAAGGGCAATTCCCATATCGACTGCGATTATTTGGGAATTGCTGTAATCCAAAATTTGTGTCTCGCAATGACAAGACATTAATAATTTTATTATCAAAAGTATTTGTCCTATAAAAATTGTCATCTTTGTCCTGTAAAGGTAAAAATGTTATTTGTATTTTTTATTTAATTTCGTATCCTACTCTTATGAATAATTTGTCCCTTCTCTGTCAGGACTGTACTATTCCTATCTTCCTTAACTATTTCTTTACCATAAGGTTTACTTAACTTAGTACCTAATCTTCTATTTTTTTTAACGTAAATAGTTTGTCCTGGGAGATATGTTTTGATGGCTTGTCTGGTTTTGTTATGGTAATCAATATCCTTCCTCTGCTTTGCTGCTAATTTTTGTAAATTATCTTGTCTAGTTTTTTCAATATCTTCAGGAGTAAATGTTACGTTTCTACTAAAAAATATGTCAACTGGTTTTTTCCGAGTGACGGAGTGGATTGTATGGTTATACTCCGACACTGCTCTTTCTAATAATTCATCGAAATTTCTATGCCCTCCGTTTTCTTTGATACAGCGCATTATTTCTGTTAACGTGGAGTGGAATCTCTCCACTTGTCCATTGGCTTGACTTTTGTAAGGAGGCGTGGTGTAAACTTCTATTCGTAGTTCATCTTTTAACATGAATTTAATTGAGGCTGAGTTAAGAGCTGGTTCATTGTCCATTACTATTAATTTTGGTACCCCAAAGAAAAATATTATATCCCTTAATGGTCCCCTAACGTCTTCTATTGCTCTACTCTTTAATATTTTTGTTAAAGCATATTTGCTAAATTTGTCCAATGCAGTCATGATTATTTTTCCTTCAGTTAGATAAATATCGATATGTACTGTATGTCCTGGGAATGTGGGTAATGGGGTTTGTGCTAAAACTGGTTGATTCGGGTGTCTTTCGTATTTATTCTCTTTGCATATAGCACAATTAGTTATTATTCGTTTTATTTTATTTGCCATACCGGGGAAGTAAAATTTTTCAAGAATTTGTGCTTTATTTTCTATCGCATTTCTATGGGCTCTTGAATGCTCTTCTACTATTATATTTTCCTGTTCATGTTCACAATTAATATCTTCTACAAGTTTTTGCGTGTATCTGCATTTGTAGTTACTAAAGTGTTGAGGGTAGATACTTTGAATAATACCCATGGTTCTTTCATCAGTATGAATTCCATTAACAACGGACGGATTTAAGTACCTTTTAAAAAGTGCTATGATATTTTGTTCATTATAGTTGGGTTCACAAATTATGTGTCGATGCACTGTTGGGTAAACTATTTTAAATTGGTAAGAGGATATTTCTTCTTGTTTAAGAAAAATTTGATTCTTAAAGACATTTTTCGGTACTTCTGTACAGGGTATTAAGTTATGGCTTGAACTATCATCGCTATGGATGGTGGGAGTAAGTGAATTTACTTCAGGTGATATCCTTGATAGCGCATCGGCTACAACATTTGACTTTCCGGGTTGGTAAATTAATTCATGATTATATTCCTCAAGTATCGCTTTCCAACGCTTCATCTTACTATTGGCATTTTTAGTGCTAAGAGCATAGGTAAGCGGTTGGTGATCGGTTATTATTTTTACTTTCTTTGACCCATACAAATAACTTCGTAAAGTGTTTAAAGCCCAAATTATTGAGAGCATTTCCTTTTCATTTGTAGCGTAATTTTCCTCTGTCTTGTTCAGGGTTCTAGATATAAAGGAAATTGGTTTATTATCCTGTGACAATACACCACCTATTGCATAATCGGAGGCGTCAGTAGTTAGCACGAAATCTTTTTCGAAGTTTGGATGTGAAAGTACTATGTCCTTGGATATCAACGTATTTTTAATTTTATTAAATGCTTTTAATGCATCTCCATTTAGTAATATTTCCATTTTTTTAGATTTATTTTTGGGAACGTTTCCCGCTTCTCCTCGAAGTAGTGTCGTCAGAGGCTTTGCTAACTTAGAATAATCCTGAATAAATCTTCTATAATATCCTGACATTCCTAGAAAAGACCTTAATTCTTTTATGTTACGGGGGACTGGAAATTGAGCTATAGCTTCTACTTTTTTGGGGTTTGTTTTTATTCCTTCAGAGCTGATTACATATCCTAAAAATTCTACTTCCTTCTTTGCGAATTCGCATTTATCTAGTTGTATTTTCATGTTAGCCTTTTCTAAAGTTTGGAAAACCATTTCTAGGTTTTCTAAATGTTCTTCTTCATTCTTCCCAAATATTATGACATCGTCAATGTATACGTAACAACGAATTCCTATATGTTGGCGAAGGATATCGTCTAAAGCTCTTTGAAAGGTGGAAGGAGCGTTTTTAAGTCCAAAGGGTAATCGTAAGAATTCATATTTCCCATTATTTACGGAAAATGCCGTTTTCTCTATATCTACTTCACGAAGTGGTATTTGATGAAAACCACTTTTCAGATCTATTACCGTAAATAATTTATTATGGCCTAGATTCGAAAGAACTTCATTGATCTCCGGAATCGGATATCTGTCCGGTATAGTTATTGAATTTAATTTTCTGTAGTCGATAACCATTCGATACTTCTTTTCGCCGGAAGCATCCATTTTCTTATCGACTATCCACACAGGAGAGTTATAAGGGGATTTCGATTGTCTTATTATCCCATTTGAGAGGAGTTCCTCGATTTGCCGTTCGATTTCTTCTTTTAGAGCCATAGGGTAAGGATATGGCCTGGAATATACAGGATTTTCATTAACTGTCCTAATTTCTCCCTTTACCTTTGTGGTGTAGGTGAGCTTTTCGTCGGAGTCAGCGAATAAATTGGGGCATTTTTTAATAATTTTATTTATTTTATATCTTTGTTCGCTGGAGAGATGGGGTAATTCTAATTCGGCATTGTTTACTTCCTGTGACGGCCGTTGTTTTAATTGAACTTTTATATTGGGATAAATAGTCATAATGTTTTTATCGGTATGGATAATGGCTTGAAGTTGTTTCAGGGTATCGTTGCCTACTATTCCGTGGAACGATTTCAAAGTTGGCAGGATGAAAAATTTTATTTTTCCTACGCTAGGTCCAAATATATCTACAAAAGTATGATGGGTAACTTCGATGGATCCAGCAACTGATTTAACTTTAAATGATTTTTCATTTGGGATAGGATTTCTGATTCTAGTAGATTGAATATAATTTTTATTAGATCCTGTGTCTATAAGAAAGTCTAAGGCGTCTCCACTCTTTGCTATAAATTCATAATAAGGTAGTGAAGACGGCGTTAGTCTAAAAAATGGATATGGTCAGATTCATAGCTGTTTTGTTCGTCCTGTTGTTGTTCATGGTTGTTTGAAAAAATTTGATTTGGGTCTGTTTGTATTTGGTAATCGGAATTCGGTTCCGTCTCCGAATAGAAATTTCTTTGTATTTTATTCGGTGGTTGAAATTGTGAAGAAAGGGGTCGTTTCTGTGTATTGTAATTGTTGTTAGGTCTGTTTTGATAATTGATATTCCTTGTGTGTATGGAACTGTCCACTTCCATAGGCACAGGCGGTTTTGGAGGTAAATTTGGTCTATTGTTGTGTTGATTGCCGAATCTTGGAGGATTCGCGCCAAATCTTTGGTTATGTTGGGGATAATTATAATTGTAGTTATTGGGCGAAGTAGACTGTTGTTGAGCACGATAATTTTGAAATGAATGGGTATTTTGGGGGTAACGATTGTATGGTTGATTGAATGAATTCCTTACAGGGGGATGTTGTCTTGATGCAGGAAAATAGGTTAACTCTGGGTAGAATGGTCTAGAATTAAATCGTGGAGGTCGTGGAGGTGGATTATTGGATCTATTTAAATTATGCGCATGATGCATCCTATAAGACATATTGTCTAATTTCTGGCATAAATGCAATGCTTGGGGTAAGGATGTTGGTTCTCTTATACTTAACAAACGGGGTAAGTCTCCATTAAGTCCCCGGATGAAGGTATCTAGAGCCTTTTCGCGATATGATTGTGTCATGGCTCTAATCGACTCTTCGTTTATATCGAGACATGCAATTTTGTCTAATATTAGTGACAAGTGTTGGTAGACTTTTTGATAAAAAGTGGGGATATTGTCTTGGCGTTGGGCTAGAGTAGTCAGTTGGTATTCAAGTGTACCAATGTCACGTTTGTCTGAATAGTGTAGCATCAGACATTTTTTAATTTGGGTCCAGTCTAGCGGAGTTCGATAGGACTCGAGGGCTGTGTCGGCCTCACCGACTATCTTGTGTCTTATTGTGTGTAGGATTGCAAAATATCTTGGGGTATTTCGGAAGTTGCTGTAAACTTCGAGAATTCTATCTACTGATTTTCGCCAAGAATTAAATTCTCCGCGTTGTCCTGAAAATTCCCTTAAACATTTAACCATGTCGGGTATTCGGTCAAGTTCGTTCACGTTATTGGCATTCGCTGTCATACGGTAATCTCTAGTCTCTAAGTCAGGGTTACTAGCCATGTGGCTCACTACTTGTTGCGCTATTTCACGTATTAATTCATTACTAATTGGTGTGGATTGCGTTGGGGAAGTACGCGGCTCACCGGTTGCGATATCATTTAGCCTAATTTGATTTAATTGGTTCACTAAGTCTTCCTCCATTTTTTTATATAATTATAGTTTAAAAATTCCTTTCTTCAATCAATATTATTAGAAAAATTTGTTTACTTCTTTTTTACTTGTTAAAATTTCTTTTTATAGTATTTAAATCTTTAATAAACTTCCTTTCTTCAATCAATATTATTAGAAAATTTGTTTACTTCTTTTTTTACTTGTTAACATTTCTTTTTATAGTATTTAAATCTTTAATAAAATTCCTTTTTCAATCAATATTATTAGAAAAATTTGTTTACTTCTTTTTTACTTGTTAACATTTCTTTTTATAGTATTTAAATCTTTAATAATAGTGTTTTTTTTTTTTTTTTTTTTTTTTTTTTTTTTTTTTTTTTTTTAAATATGTTCACTTCTCCTTTTAATATTTTACGTTATTGTTGAAATTCCTTTTTTATAACACTTAAATTTTTAATAAGAATTCAAAATACACTTCAATTTTTAAGAATAATCAAAAGAAAAATTTTACTTATTTTCTAATAATAATTCTTACTCTAAATTCTTCCAGTCTTCTGGCCAGCGCTGGGGATTCGCGGTGTTGGTGGATTTGGAATAGTCCTTTTCCAAATTGTACTGAGGGTCCTTGTCCACACTGTTGAGCGATCCTCCTGCCTCAAAGTGTCCGGTCGTTCCCGCGTTGGATCTTACTTTTTATTTTCAGATCTTTACACTCGCGGTACCCTACTTTTTGATTTTCGGGTTTTTTTATCACTCGCGGTACCTTACTTTTTAGTTTTCAGGTTTTTATCACTTTTCGAACACGCTGGCCCCACGTTGGGCGCCAGTTAATTTTTATTTCGTAAAGAAATCGAAAAAAATATATTTCTTCGTGCTACGCACGTCTTGTTTTATTGAAGTCCAAAATTCAACTTAAACTAACATTACATATTTATCTTAAGCTAAGCTTGCCATATTCGTTCCTCACATGCACTTGACACGTGAATTACCTGCATTTTGGAGTTGCGCAATATGATATGCTAACTTCTTAGACATATCGTCAGCGGAATTTATACTGCGCGTGGGAACGTCATTTACAGCGTCTGTACTGTTCACTTATATATAAACCTGAAATTTTGTGAAAATGTTCCTTTAATTAAACAGACGTGCCTGCACTGACCAAAACTCGTATTGAAAGGGTTAAAACGGATTAGTGCTGAAAATATTTCTTTTGAGAGAGTTGCCACTTGTTTTTTAATGCAATGGAAAAAATGCATAAAAAAAGTTTTGGGTTGTGTTTAGAGTAATTTTATGAAAATAATAGAATATTAAGCGTCAACAGTTGAACATTTTTTAAGAGGGAGGCCACCTTTACTCAAAGTCACCGAGATGGCTGTTTCTACTGAGGTTAAAAACCTATGTATAATCTTAGATATCAAAGACACCTGGAACTGGAACAAAGTAGAAAGATGTAAGGAAACTAGGGCCGCATTCTACGCCTGCAAAGCGGCGATGGGTAAGAAGTAAAACATATTGTATACTGACTATACAAAGCGGTAATAAGACCCATATTATTCTACGGAGTCATTGTCTGGTGGTCAGCACTCTAAAAGGCTACTTATAGGAGCAAGCTGGAAGAAGTTCTCCGGACGGCCTCCACAATCATTACAGATGTGCTGACTCAACTACTACAAAAGGTCTTGAAATTCTGCTCAATTTTTCCCGGCTGACCCATAAGGGAAACTCCAGGTCAGCTGCATTGCCATGAGACTAAAGGCAACTAAACTACACGTATGGAGGAACGGAATAGGACATGCCCAAATATTAAACTTTACATCACTCCCGAAAGAGGTGGATTATAATACTTTCAACAAAAATCCCAGAAAGTAGCAAATGAGAAAATGCAGCAGTTCCGGATCAAAGATACGTAGCGATCTCCCCCAAAGGCTCTAAGCCAGATGACAAAGTAGGTTGTGGACTTTACTCCAAACCTCTTGCTATAGAATTTAGTAAATGACTTTCCGACCACTACAGCGTCTTTAAATTGGGGATAACAATAAGGAAAGCAGTTTCATGCGTGCTCATTTCTAATGCGATAACCCACCCAACACCAGATGCAATGTGACTAGACAAATCTGGGCATTAATCGAGTTAAACAGAACTAACAAAAGCATTACAACCGGCGTAATAACCGGACACTGTCTAATGTGGATTCAAGGTAGAAGAATGGGCTGCTTCTCAAACGACTTATGCCGGAGCTGCGAGGACATAGATGAGGAGAAATCGATGGAACATCGCTGTCATTAAACTAGCTAGCTAACTAGTAGTTGGAAGGATTGTAGTTTCTTCGAAGGTGATGACGAAAGTTTGAACTCGAATTCGTTCAGCGAAGGTTAAGGGAAAACAAATAAAAATAATAGTACTCAACAGTAGGCGCTGTAGGGGTGAGGAAGGGTTTGAAATTTAATTCATTAGGGATTTACTTTTACTCTATTTGGCTGGATATCCATGTCAAAGTCTAGGATTATCAAGCAAAGAAAAGCTCAACTGAAACTACGAGCCGATTAACAAAATTTCGGTCAGTTGGTGATTTCCAATTTGTTCTTGTTAAATCTAAAAATACCAGTTCCTTTGCAATACTTTATTAGTCTTCCTTTCAAATTTTAGAACGATCGCCTAAAATACAGATGAGAAAACGGAAGATAGCTGAGGATAGGTCAGACGGAATTCCACCACCAACGCAAACAGAAATTCGCCATGGGATTCTCTTCGGGTTTCGGCGTAATTTATAGGCAATACAAATATTCAGTGAATGCCTAATTGCATATGGAACGATTGCAACGTCTTTAAAGCCTATTTCCAAGTGGTTCCGAAGATTCCAGACAGGACATTTTTCAATAGAGGACGAGCCCCGAGAAGGTCTACCAAAATCTTCCACTGATGACGTCATTGTAGCTCTGGTGACACAAGAAATGATTGCTAATGAATTGTGCTTGAACGCCATAGTTGCATCGTGAATATTAAATAATCATCTGGGATACACGAAGATATCTGCTCGGTGGGTACCACGAATTTTAAATGAGGCCCAAAAAGAGGCTCGAGTGCATTTTGCTCAATTTTTTCTAAACAAATTCGGTCAGTCTAGAAACTTTAGTAAAGTTATTACTGATGACGAATCTTGGTTCTATAAGTACGATCCAGAAACCAAACAGCAGTCCATGGTATAGAGCCCATCAGGAGCAAACCCATCCGTAAAATCTAAACAACAAAAATCAGCAGAGAAAGTAATGATGTCAACTTACTTCACCCGATCTAAAATCGTAGCTGCTATTCCACTGGAAAAGGGTTAGATGGTAACTACAAAGTGGTGCACCGAAGAGTGCTTACCTAAAGTTTTCGAAAATTTGTTGGAAAACAGGAGGAAAGAGGATTTGCGGAGCTACTTTTTACATCATGACAACGCGCCAACCCACACTGCTGAAATAACGAGTAATTTTATTCCGATCTCTGGGATCGAAGGAATACGTCCTGCACCAAATTCCATGGATATAGGACCTTGTGATTTCTGATTATTTCCAAAAATTAAAAAAAAAAATTAAAAGGAAAGGGCTTTAACAGCAACGAGGAGATAGTTAATGTGGTTAATGCAGAAATTGATAAGCTTAAAAAGCAAGATTTTGAAGATTGTTTGCAGAAGTGGATCCATAGGCTTAAGAAATGCATTGAAATTAATGGCGATTATGTAGAGAAGATAAAAAAGGACAAATATTACGAAGAAACCCAAAAATAATTTTTTATTTTTTTTTTTCTGGTCAACTTACCGAACTTTTGTTAATCCCCTCGTATAATCCTAATCGAAGTATTTATTTACTAGCATTGCCTTTCAAAATTATATTGAGATAATATACCTATACATACGTATTATGTAAAAAAGACATCGACATCGAAGACCTCTGTTTAAAGTAGCCAGTTTTCATAGAAATTTAAGGCTTTTATTGGGTTGCCCAAAAAGTAATTGCGGATTTTTCATATAGTCGGCTTTGACAATTTTTTTGAACGGCGGTGACTCTTTAATTGCATTCTTTCTTTTGTCAGTTATTAGCTGTCACTTTTAGCTTGCTTTAGAAAAAAAGTGCGCGAAATTTTGTTTACATTTGTTTGTTTGGCGTCAATTTTAATATGGAGCCCACAAAAGAGCATTTTCGTCATATTTTACTTTATTATTTCCGTAAAGGAAAAAACGCGGAGCAGGTTGCTAAAAAGTTACGACATGTGTATGGTGATAAAGCCTTAAAAGAAAGACAGTGTCAAAATTGGTTTCGCAAATTCCGTTCTGGAGATTTTTCACTTAAAGATGAGCCACGTTCAGGTCGGCCAAGTGAAGTTGACGATGACGATATCAAGGCTTTAATCGAATCGGATCGTCATGTAACTGAGCGTGAGATAGGAGAGAAATTAAATATACCAAAGTCAACCGTTCATTATCACATAAAAAGTCTTGGACTCGTAAAAAAACTTGATATTTGGGTACCACATGAATTGAAAGAATTTCATTTAACAAACCGAATCAACGCTTGTGATATGCACCTTAAACGCAATGAATTCGATCCGTTTTTAAAATGAACCATAACTGGAGATGAAAAATGGATTGTTTACAATAACGTCAATCGAAAACGATCATGGTCCAAGCATGGTGAACCAGCTCAAACCACTTCAAAAGCTGATATCCACCAAAAGAAGGTTATGCTGTCTGTTTGGTGGGATTGGAAGGGTGTGGTATATTTTGAGCTGCTTCCAAGGAACCAAACGATTAATTCGGATGTTTACTGTCAACAATTGGACAAATTGAATACAGCCATCAAGGAGAAGCGACCAGAATTGGTCAATCGTAAAGGTGTCGTATTCCATCATGACAACGCCAGACCACACACATCTTTGGTCACTCGCCAAAAACTGAGTGAGATTGGCTGGGAACTTTTGATGCGTCCACCATAAAGCCCCGACCTTGCACCATCAGACTACCATTTATTTCGATCTTTGCAGAACTCCTTAAATGGTAAAACTTTCGGCAATGATGAGGGTATAAAATCGCACTTGGTTCAGTTCTTTGCAGATAAAGGCCAGAAGTTCTATGAGCGTGGAATACTAAATTTGCTGGGAAGATGGCAAAAGGTTATCGAACAAAATGGCAATTATATATTTGATTAAAGTTCATTCTAAGTTTTATTAAAAATGCATTTACTTTCTTTTAAAAAATCCGCAATTACTTTTTGGGAAACCCAATATATGCGCAGAGAAAATAATTTTAAGATCTCCAACTGATTATATTAAATACTCAAAAGTTTACCAGCTACACATTACAATCTTCCTGGTCGTTTTCTACTTTGCAAATTGTCACCTCTGACATTCTGACCTTTTCATTGATGATTTCACCTTACGCATGCTTGAGCTCGCATGTTTACGTAATTTGAAGGAAAGTTGAAAGCCAACTATCACGACGATAGTTGAGTACAAACATACGTACGTACACGTATATACATACAATGTATGTATATAGATATGTTTACCTATCTACGCGTCGTCAACATCACTTACATTACCTTTATCTAATCAATTTTCCGTGTTTACTCAATGCCAACAGCGCCAACTCTGTTGACATGAAATACATTGTGTTCTATATATGTATTGTTGTTATTGTACTTAAAACGATGTACACTATACGGCATTTACTTACATACATACATGCACATAAGTATATATATTTGTACAGGCTTACTAGATATAAATACAAAAGGTAACAAGCACCACAGACACTGCGCTGTCAAACACCGTTACAGCCAAGTAACCTCAACGCAGACGAACACAAATATGCGAAATATCTTAAAATATATTTAGTTAAATTAGCAACATGCTTGCTAATGGTATTACTGTTGACAAAGCTAGTAGAGGCTATAGGAAAAGAAAGCCAAAGACAATAGAAAATGTAGAATATATTTTAAATTTACATATACCATACATACGAATACGTAAAAACTACCGCCTGGAAGGCAACGAGACTTTCTTTAATTTAGCGAATTATTCATAGTTGGTGTCCTTGTGAGCTCAACGGAGACACTGCCTGTTGCGCTACAAAAACTATTGTATTCAGCTCGATATTTTGGGAATATTTTTGATTATTTTTTTACAGTGAAATGTCATTTCGGTTATCGCAAGCGATAAGATGGGCCTTCTGCTATTTACAAGGGCATATAAAATTCCAACAAAGCGAGCCTGGGATAGATTGAAGGAGGCATCACCAGCCTTATGTTTGGTTGGTTGAAGTGGCTGCCGGGCATTGGCTCACCTATCTCAATTGTGATCCCAAAGACTCCCATACGCTAATCGAACGAGTGTGTGGAGTTTGCAAATCTGAGCAGTTGCTGCCTACCTCGCTCAGATTTCTAAAAGTTACCGCCCCTAGAGACTTCAGTCTACTCCTCCAAAGTGCGGGGTATTCGTAAAGAAAGTGTCTTAAAGTTTCCGGTGCTTCTTCCTGTTTGTAACTTCTGCAGAAATTATTAAATGGCACGCACAATCTATCTGCGTGACTGCCCAATAAGACCAGCCCTATATAAGAGTACATTTAAGTGGATCTGTACTGGTTTGTCGTTGCGATTGTTAAGCCAATATTTTTCTATAGAGATCTAGTGTGGTGTCTTTAGACTCACTCACTGGACCACTTAAAACAACACCATCCGCCTATGCACATTTGAGTATACTACTGACCATTCTAGTGGTCAAAAACAAGATTTTTTTTATCAACGAACTCAGCGTTACCCACACCCCGCCCAAACTACTAAGGGGCCCGCCTGAAGGATAATCAAAAAATCCAACTGATCGGTGACAGAAAATCAGTGACAGGACTACCCTGAACCCGAGATCAATTCCGGAAGGTCGCGTTTACTCTTGGCTCTTACACTAAACAGCTACAGATTGGCTCTTCAGCTGCTATAAATTAAATGTAGAAAGGAGAAGGAAAGTAGTTAATTATTTAAAACTCTTAGTAAGTATGTTTTGACGATGAAAAACGTTGCACAAACATCTAAAATGGTCATACGTTTCAAAGTTTGTTCAGCATACACACATTGAAAGGGGCCTAAGGGATCTAAACTTGCGGCCGCGGTAGCCGGAACTCTTTAGCCTTACGTTTAATGAAGGCTAAGACACCTTTTGCCTTATTAGCACAAGAATTTATATGATTGGCCTTGGCCTTGTTGTGGAGGGAAAAGTGGTTCCGATAGTTAGGCAGTTATGTTGTGTACTTTGCGTGACCATCTTCCTTGATGGTGCGTATGTGTGGTTCTTGTGAATTTTTTTGGTACTATGATGCGCCTGATAAAGTTTCTAGAAACAAGCTGTAGCCCATAACTAAATTCTATAGATAAATTAATTCCAATAAGTCCTTACTCTCATATAGAACGAAATCGGAAGTGGATACAACAGGAAATGTAGGCGCGGTATCGTCTATGTTAGACTTCTTAATGAAGCAGCCAGTTTTAACCAACCGAACCAAACCTAGTTTATTCAATAAATAAATAGTTTTTTACATATTAATACTTAGTTAAAAGGAGTGGTGTAATAATTGCAATACTCCAGATGGTAATCTTAAGTTTCAGAAAGAGAGAGAGAGGGTAGAGAAAGACTAGAAAAATGACTAAAACCGCATTCTGAACGAAAAATGTATTTATCTTGAGCAACAATTGTACGTTTAAGGTAATTAAGATATTTTGCGCTGAGGCAAAAGAAAAACATATATATATATACTATTAAAGAAAGAAGAAGAAAAGAAGAATAATTAAAGTAATAAACTCATTCAATCAGCCTACCGTGATTTTTAAATGGATATTTCCCAGCAACTTTGATGATTTTTCAGTGAAATACTTTTCAATTTATTCAATCATTCATTACCGCAGACATACATACATAAATGCTCATGTATGCCTCCAGCAATGGAACCACAATGTAATGAAGCCGTTGTTGTACGTTGATTATATGTGGTATAACTTTAGGCGAGACACAATCAGCTCAATTTCAAGTTTGCACATACGTTGGGACATATGTATGTAAGTATGTACGTACACGCGTGTACAAATTTTAGAATCCCAGTAGTCAATCAAATGAATTAATTTAAAATTATTTAAATACTAGTACTTAAAGAAAGCGGCTAACTGGTTTTATCCACACAAGCAAGTGGAAATGTGCTACAAGTTGGCAATTATTATATTTTAGTAAGAAGTTTACTAGTCTCATACCAGCTCAATATGAACCATGGGAAAATATTACAGTTTTGAGTCAAAATGTGTGCTTTCATTAGTTTCTCTTTTGCAAGTTATAGTCAAACTAGTACCAAAAAATACTAGAATGATACTAGTACCAAGTGCAACAACACACTTCGTGTTTTCATTTTCTTTTGTTAATACTGGTGCTTAAAATGGACAAAAAAAGTACTAGTTAAATTGAATTTTTTCAGTTTTTTTTTCAAGTAGTTTTCTACTAGTTCTAAATAAACAAAAATGTTACTAGTTCCTTTTTGAGGTAAAACTATTTCTTCGTTGAAGAGAAAAAAAAACAAGCCACATGAAAAACAATTAATTGTTGTGTTATTAGATTTATTAAAAAAAAAATTGTATCAAAACCCTTAGAAAAATTGGCAAAAACTATTTTTTATCTCTTTGAGCGATATTTAAAAAATCAGAAAAAAATATAATATGCACATAGGCATTAATTAACATTTCTTAACTGGTACCAGCTTGGTATGTTTGGAACAAGTGCAATTTTAGAACAGAAATTAACAAGTAATTAACTAGTACTTTCCGGAACAGTTTGTGATATTGCACTACCAGGACTTTTTAAAACATCCTCACACCGACAAATACAATTTCTAAATATATATACATATATGTAGACATCAACTAAACATGTCAGCGTTACACTTAGTTAGACATATGTAATATAATAGGCTGTAGTTTAATTTAATTACTTATACATACAAGCGCTTATGTGGGCAAACATGTGTATAAAATATATGTAAGTATGTATAAACAGACATAAGTAGGTGGAAGTATGTACATACATATATACGTTGTATGTTCTATAAATATATTTCGCTATATTTATTGTATGCGCCTTTGCAAGCTAAATATGTATATATGTATATACAATACATCTCATACTCATACTAAGAGCTATGCCATTATGTGACACAAATTAATGTTGACATCTTGAAGTCACTTGCCAGAACTTCTACATACTCGTACATATGTACATATGTATGTATACATTCGTATATTTGTTACTCCTCTTCAATTCATTTCAAACGTTTAAGGATAATCGATTTATGACTGCGTTGAGTATTGTTTAACTTGACGCAACAAAATGCACTACAGTAATTATACTATATACATACATATGTATGTATGTATGTATATTGGCAACCAACACTTCTTCGAGAAGTAAGCTCAATTACTTGGGCTCTTGAAGCCATTCACTCTCTTCCTCTCTTCTTCACTTTGGCTTTGTTTCATTGTTTTTCTTACATTTCTACACACATTTAAGTGTTTTATTTATTATTGAAAAGTCAATGTTGTTTTTGTTGTGCTTTATTATTATTGTATGGTATAGTTTATTGTTTTCTTTTTTGTGTTTATTGTTTTATTTTTGAATTGAAAAGCCATTTTTGTGTGCGTGTGTGTGTGTGTATTTGTTGACTTTTACAATTATTTGATTATTTATATAAGAAATTGAGTAGATTTAGCTGAAAGGAAATTCAAGCTGTTGTTTTTAGATTAGTGCATTTGATTGTATGCGTGCGTACGCGTGTGTGTGTGTGTATGTGTGTGTGCGTGTGTGTGTGTGTGTGTGTGTGTGTGTGAGTTGTTTGCCATTTAATTAAGCTTAAAACAATGGCATGAATTAGGCATCTTAAATTTATTTTTGTTTGTCATGTATAATACTATTTCATTCTTTATGCACAAAAGTTCTAAAAGTATGCAAGAGAAAGAAAAATAATCTTAATCTGAGGCAAGAGAAAAAGTCTTAATCTGATACCAAATGAGAAAAAATTAGATTCTATACTTCCTTTCGGGGGTTTGGGAAAAAAGAAAAGTTATCACCTTTATAAAAATTTGTAATATTGCATATTTTAAATAAAAATAAAAAAAGTGAAATTAAATTAAATAAAAAAAATTAACAAAAAAATTAACAAAAAAATTAACAAAAAAAATTAAATGAAGTTAATTAAAATAAGATAAAATAAAATAAATTAATAAATAAAATTGAAATAAGACCAGTTAAATAAGGTAATACAAAATTAAAATTACCTAAAATGCAAATAAAAAAAACGTTATTTAAAGAAAAAATAAAAGGTAATAATATAATAAAAAATAAAATAAAATCAATTCAAATAAAACAAAATAAAATAAAAAAAAACATAAAGTTATATAACATAAAAAATTAAATTAACACAAAATAAAGGACACCAATTAAATGATATAAAAAAATAAAAAAAAAAAACAAATAAGTAAAAATATAAAATAAAACAAAAGCAAAATAAAAATAAAATAAATAAAATGAAATAAACCAAAATAATAATAAATTAAAATTACATTAATATAAAACTAATTTTCGCAGATGCTTTTCTCTAGGGATTGTGGGCTTAATGAAATATTCCTCAGGTTTCGATAAATTTCAGTACCAATGTGTAATTCGTTAAATGTCACCGGTTCCAACAAGTAGTCGCTTTGTTGTAAAATTCATTTATGTACCATATTTGGTGAAAATGTCTCAAAAACTGGCATGCCTAAATCAACAAATGCACATAAAAAATATAATAAAAATAATAAATGATCTGGAACCGCATTTTATTATTATTTTATTATTATTATATTATTATTAGTTTTACGATGAACCAGTTTTTATCTACTCTAAAACCAATCCTAAACAGTTTTTTTTTATTTTCACTATTATTTTTATAAAAACTCAAACAAATTGAGAAAATATTCATTACAATTTATATAGCACAGTAGCATTTGAAAAAATATTTTATGTATATATGAACTCTGATGGAGTGGCTAAGAAGGAGTTTTATTTTCTTTTTGTTTTAAATAAAATACATGCATATATACTTAAATTAATTTTTATTGTAACAAATATTAAAAAAACCAACGAAAAATTCTTACTTAGTCATCGCTATACTTCTGCTTTTGTTTTAAAAAGAATATGCTTTTCTTCTTCCATAAGCAACATACATATATATGTATGTATATGAATACACATGTTATTGGTTTACAATTGAATATGTATGTTTACATACCTGTATACTTGCGACTAATCACTTCGAATAGTGATATGACGTTGTTAGTAATTGATATTCATTAATTTCTGCAATTTACTAATGAATATATTTATTGTTCTACACATACATATTATTTGGTAATTAATCTACGAATGTATGTAAACATGTTTCTGCACATTTATGTACTCGTATGTATATCGATATTAGCCCTTTAACTTCCACTTTGTGTGTAATTGTATTTGGCGGGCAATTACAAATGCATATCAATTGCAGGGTCATGTTAATTTATTGCGTTCGCGATATACGAGCATTCAACAATAACGATGCTAACTAAGCGAGTATAAATATTAATTTGGATTATGTACATATATATGTATGTATGTATATTTGGACATATAATCGATATGCGTTGATTTGTTTCAAATAGGTAAAATCACTTAAATTATAAAAGGGAATCAATTCAATATTTATGAGATATTTTAATGGAAATAAATAAAGAAAATTATTATAACTAAATTAATTGAAATATATAAAAATAAAGGAATGTTATATAAATTAAAACAAAATAGAAGAAAGCAAATGTAACGTAAAATAACAAAATTACAAAAAAAAAAAAAAATAAACAATTTCAAAATAAATTTATTCAAATAAAATTGTTTAAATAAAATAATGTATATTAAATTGAATTAAAAAAAAAAATAAGTTACATTAGAATAAAACAATAAAACAACAAAACAATTTAAATTAAAATTAAATAAAGTGAAATTGAGGTAAAACCAAAATTTTATACAAAAAAAACAATAAAATAAAATGATAAAATACAATAAAATAAAATAAAACAATATAAAATTAAATGGAAAAATAAAATAAATAAAATAAATAAAATAAGATAAAATAAAATAAAATAAAATAATATAAAATTAAATACAATAAAATAAAACAAAATAAAAAATAAAATAAAATAAAATAATATAAAATTAAATGAAATTAAATAAACTAACTAAAATAAAAAAAAATGAAATATAACAAAATAATATAAGAGGTAAAATACAATAAAATAAAAAAAAGAGAAATAAAATAAAAAACAATAGAGAATAAAGTAAAATAAAATAAAACAAAATCAAATCTAATCAAATAAAATAAAAAATGTAAAATAAAACAAAAACAATAAAATGAATTAAGACAAATCAAAATACAATGAAACAAAAAATAGTATAAAACAAAAAATAAAAAAAAAATGTGAAAAAAGATGAAAAAAAATAAAATAAGATAAAATTTAATGGAATAAAATAAAATAAAAAAATAAAAACTAAGCAAACTAATTAAAAATAATTTAAAAAATGCAAAAATAAAATAAAAAGAAAAATGAAATAATATAAAACAATATAATTTAATGGAAATAAAATAGAATAAATTAAAACAAAATGAATAAAATTAAAAAATATTTGATTATAGGTATATATAAAAAATATATATATCTATATATATATAATAAAGCAGAAAAAATAAATAAAAAAAATCAATGAAATAAAAAATGTTAAGTTTAAATAAAAAGTTAAATAACATAATTCAAGCTAAATAATTAAAATAAAATTAATTAAAAAAGTAAATAAAATAATAAGAAGTTAAAGAAAATAAAATTAAATAAAACAAAATGAAATAAATAAGATTAAATATTTGTAATAAAACAAGTAGATTAAGAATTAATAAATTAAAACAAAATGGAGTAAAATAAAATAAATTTATATAAAATAGAATAAAATAAATTCGAATAGAGTAAAACGAAATAAAAGGAAATAAAGTAAAGTAAAATGAAGAAAAACTAAAGCAAATAAAATAAATTAAAAAAAAAAACAAAGTAGAATAAAATAGAATAAATTAAATTATATAATTAAAAAAAAAATATAAAAATATTATTCTATTTTTGAAGCAAAAATATTGCTCGGAAAGCGATTTTTGTTATTTGATTAGAAAAATTAAAAACAAAAAAAAATATTAGTTTAAAAAAAAAGAAATAAAACTACAAAAAATCTTTGTTTTCATCAAAGAACTTAATTTCAAAACTTAAAGCTTAGTTATAATGATTACTTTTGAGCGAAAATATAAAAATCGAAAATAAAAATTATATCTGATAGAAAAAATATAACTTAATTGTTCATAATTATTTTCTGAGTGATATTCGTATTTAGAAATTAATTATTTAATTTATTATTAATGTTGATAGATATTGATCACACTATTCGAAATCACTGCAGATAGTGAGGAATCTCTAAAAATATACCTCTACATATACAGAAATCTCACATGTTTCTAAGTGGAAGTCTTTGACTTTTTCATTGAAAAACCAAAATAATGAACATTTTTGATCTTTGATATATGAATATATGTAATATATACATAAATTATATATATCTACTATATATGTATGTATTTATTTATATAAAAATGTGCGAATGTAAAATATTGCAAAGAGAGTTTTTACTATAATATACACAAATCCATATACATAAATACGTATATACTGTATATAAGAATTTATGAGTTATCCTTACAATTGCATGATTGTCCTCAAACATGAATTACCAAAAATACATTAATTATTGCATACGGAAATACATATGTATATACATATGTAAACATGTAGATAAATAGTTATTTTGCCCATTCGTGTATGCAATTGAAATGACAAATTATGTGTCTGTCTGACATTGTCGTCATTTCAACATTCTCAGCAGTTGGCTGGCAGTCAAAAGGCCACAACAAAAGTCCATAAAATGAATGAATGTATTATATGAGTACATGTGTACATACGCTTACAAACAAATATGCATATGTATATTATAGGTATGTGTATAATATTGTAAGTAAATATGTCCACATAGCCACATATGTACACGTATGTATATAAGAATGTTGCCAAAAAATAAATCTTTAACTCTTAAACGACTTTATCAACGTCACCAACAGCTTCCATTAAACATTATCTATGTACGAGTATAAATTGGTTACTACATACATAGGTATGTGTGTTGGTCGGGTTCTTAAGCATAGCAAATCAGTGTCATGACATGACGGTATGAGTGTCATAAATGTCAGTTGAACAACACTAAAACAGTCAAATGTGTACATTATAATCACAGATGAACATACTTACTAACATAAATGTACGTATACCATATATAATATATGCATACATAAATACATACATATGTATATTCAATTGCTTGCGCTCACGCATGACAGCGTATGAATTTGACATTTAAAATATTTGTATGACTTAAGTGACACTTACAAGAATGTATGTTATACTTGTATGATACTAAATGTGTGTGCGTGCATGATTTTCGTACATCCCTGTAGAGGCAGCTATCGGTTGTGAACTAGTACGCTACTAGTTAGCATTTTAGCCTACTGTATAATTTTTCTTATGAAATTTAAGTTGTTTGCACTTAGATACTAGTGAAACACTGGTTCCTTTAAGCATTTTGTATAACCATTCTGCGCAAATAAAAAATATTTGTCACCAAATTCATATTCTAAATTCGTTTTCTGTCCGCGATAACTTTAAAAAAGTATTTTAAGTACAGATTTTTTACTGCTGGGATATTTTACATGTATGTATATACATTTCTAATGCGTCTGCTTGTTCTTAGTGCTCAGTGACTTTACAAATATACCTTAATATAATTTGTTTATAGCCGCTAACTTAATGACAGTCATGTTGACAGCTGTCAAAGTGAGGCGAGTGCTTGAGGTGTGTAGCAATGATGTGAAAATTTTGGCAAAATGTGAAGAAGAAGTAATCTAATTTTTCTGATTAGCGCAAATTTTAAATGCAAGAACATGTTATATGTGAACGGTTTGGAAAGAGTTTATTCATTGGAAATTGGCTGATAAACAAAAAATGTGTGTTGGAAATCAAATATTGATTAACGAAATTTTCTATTAAAATAATAATAAAATCTTGCAAAGCACAAAATTTAGCATAACAAAAAAAAAAAAATGGTATAACATAAAATTTGGCAAGTCGTATATTTTGAAGAAACATAAAAATTTTGGAAAACATTTAATTTGGTAAAACATAATATTTGTCAAAACATAAAATTTGGTAAAACATAAAATTTGGCAAAGCATAAAATTTGGTAAAACATAAAATTTGGTAGAACATAAAATTTGGTAAACATAAAATTTGGCGAAACATGAGATTTGAAAAAATATAAATATTTATATATGTGTACATTATTGGCACTTTTTAACCATTGAAGCGATTTTCGGCCGAGGTCCTCCTTCAATTTGTGGTGTACGCCATATAAAGTGACCTACAGTTTATACTAAGCCGCCTCTGAACAGCTGATAGTCTTTTCTTGTGAGAAGCTTTCATTTCATGCACTCCGAGAGGTTGAGCGTCGACCGCAATTACAAAAATTATCTTATTTTATATATAAATTAATTTGATATAATTTTTCGACGTTGGCATTTAAGGGGTTAGGGGTAGTTAGAATTTTCAAAAAATCAAATTTTTTTTTTTGCATTTTCGTTAAGTATAATATCTTAAAAATAATCTCTGAAAATTTCAAGTTATTCCGATAATTCGTTTTTAAGTTATTCGACAAATAACAAAGAGAGCTCGGGCCTTTCAAAGCGCTAGTGTGAAACTTTAAACGCGTTTTTCTCAAAACTATGTTTTTTGAACTGGTGACAACTGTAACTCGAAAACCGCTCAGTTAATTTAATGAAATTTATACAGCTTTTAGAATACATAATAAACTCGGGAAAAAATCGAAGGATTTTTTTTTTTTGAAAAATTTCGATTTTTTAGGACCAATTAACTGTTGATTTTTTCCCAAAAATCTAGACAAAAATTTCCTGAGGCCGCCATTTTGTTAATTTTTGAAAAAAAAATCCTTCGATCAGGCCCAGGATTATTTATTTATAAAACTAATTTTTTTTATCCGATTGATTTCAGATGAATCTCCAGGGACTTATGATTGTCACCGCAAGGACCTTTTTTTGGAACGGGGTTAACACAGACAGCTGTAACTTCGGAAATAATTTTTTTTTTTGAAATTTTCGTGACTTCAAGTCAAAACATTGTTTAATAATACCATATCACTACTTTTGTAAAATAAAATTATTTAAAAGCAAAAAAAAAAATACTGAAAATTCTCATTTTTTCGTGCCTCTGACTACCCCTAACCCCTTAATACAATACCAACAAATTATTTTAAATACTTTTTATTTATATATATTTTCGTAATAGCAAAACGGAAAATCAGGTAGTTTGAAAATATTATATTTTGATTTTTATATAAAAGAAAAAATTTTGAATTATTTTTTTATAGAAAAGGAAAAATATATCTTTTTTCCCCAATGTAACTTCAATGAATTTAACAAAAATTACCAGTAGATGTACCTAATTAAATTCGCTCCTACTCATAAACTAACTATAAATATACAAATAAGTATTCCCCAAATAATGAAATACATTTCAAAAACCACATAATAATTATTATCACCATAATATCTTCATTCATAACTGATTGGCATATCTACTGCACTTCCCAAAAGATTAAGTTGAGATAATGAGTATTTGATATTTATATACATAAATATTATTTGGGCATTATTAAGTGCAGCAAGCCGCAAGTTAAACTAAAATTACTCAGATATAATATAAATTTTGGGACAAGTAGACATAATTATAACAAACTGATCAAAATGAGTTAAAATCAACATTTCAATCATAATTAAAATACAATATTATATGTACGTATGTATGTATGTATGTATGTGAGGTATGGACGTAAATAACTATAGGATTTGATAAGCATTTGAAAGCATAAAATATTTAACAATATTTGCACATGCATATGGATAACTTCATATATGCAATGCAAATAAATACATAAATTGCATACATTTCATTATAAACTAAATATATACTTATGTAAATTTTAAGTTGAAATTTTCAACACCTTCATATCCGACTAAAGCTTAACTCTTAAGCCACTCAGCCGGATATTGGAAGTGTTGAAAGTAGATAAAATGCAACAGTAACGAAAGATAGGAATGCATCATACATATATATGGTACATTAATGCATTAATGTGTGCATGAGGCACATGGCTATACGTATAGCTTTAATACCCTAAATTAATTTTAATCTTCAATTGATACTTCTTTCCTTTAAAAACTAAGCAGGGTGATGAGGAGAGTTGGTGATCTCCGAAACAGCTGTCACTTCTACCAATTTTCTTTTTTGTATAACAAAAAAATATTCAATTCATACAAAACAAACAAGGCATTTCGCTCACTAAAAAAACGTATAACAATAAGCATATTTTTTTTTTAAATATACTCCAATATCCCGGTTAGTTTCCATTATTCTAAAAGCTTCCGCTTGCGCTAAGCCTGAATCGTTAAAAACTTGTTGGCTCGTGCACATCAAGCAAAGAGTATAGGAAAGGCCACTCTCGGAAGCCTACTTAAACGAGAGTAGATCAGCGGTACACAACATACTGGGGTAGATGAATCGGCGTACGCAAACAAGGAATGACGAGCCTTCCTTGACATATACGGGGTCTTAAATAAAGTCTTTAAGCAAAAGCGTGATTGGGCTGGCTAGAATAGTTGAGTCAATCCTATAATTTGCTTCATGGGTACAACGATAAGTGCATCTTTATCCCAAAAAGAGGCAGTCCGAAGAAGTTTTTGCCCATAACTCTTACCTTCTTCCTCGTGCAAAACTTAGAAAGGCTGTTCGGCAGCTATACCTATACGCCTAAATTTACCCACAGACAGGCTCTCGAGGAAGTAACAAGTTTACTGTGAGCGCAAGTCTGTCGATACAGCACTACAGGATTTAGTCGGATGCATAAGAAAAGAGCTTGCCTTGAAGGAATACACGCTTGGTATCTTCCACGATGTAGACAGAAATGAGTTTCATCTAAAAAACAAAATGATTTCCACAGAGGTGGGCCGCATCAATACACACAACAGGGATGAGTTTTATCACCACTGCTGTGGTGTCTCGCAGCAAATACGTTTATTAGAAAATTGAACAGTAAAGGCTACGATGTGGTAGCACAATCTGTGGGCATTGCCCTAACAGCTATAGGTAAACACCTACATACTTTAAGCGATTAAGTAGGGAACTGGTACAAGGACAGCGGGTTGGATGTTAATTGAGAAAAAGGCGAACTGGTTGTATTTATCACCCTCTCGATCAAAGTGAAATATCTCGGGATAATCTAAGATATAAAACTCAAATGGAGCCGGTACAAGGGGTTTAAGACTTAATATTGTATACTGGATATGGACGGCGGTAGTTAGACCAATCTTACTCTACGGCGTCATCGTATGGGGACCGGCACTTGAGAAAAGTACTTTCAGGAGAAAACTAGAGGGAATTCAACAGTCGGCTGCTATCCTCGTGACAGAAAACACAAACGCCCTCGATCAGGGAGCCATATCCATCTTTACAGACGGATCAATGCAAAAGTGGGTTGTGGAATCTACTCTGTGATGTTCTCAAAAAAAATGATCCGCTAAAGCATCTTCCAAGCAGAAGTGGATATAAAATGTATCTGTGTGGGAACTGTGTAGCCGGTGAACTGGTCAGAAAGGGAAGAGTCGTAATCACGGTAAAATCTACACATGACGTGGACATACCGTAGATGACAGCGTAAAACAAGTTGCAATATGATTAGACAAATCTGGCCATTGAGCTTGGTAAACAGTACTAAGACTCTACTGCTTCTAAGCCGAATCTCTATAAGTAATAACCGGACACTGTCTTATGGATACTCATGATAGAAGGATGTGCTGCTTCTTCAACGATTTCTGCCGCAGCTGCAGGGACATAGATGAGAATCGGTGGAACATAACCTCTATCACTACCCAGCTCTCTGCGCGGTGCCTTATCGTTTTCTTGGAAATTTCTTCTTCGATTGTTATATAGATCTTGTATCGGTAGGCGTTATTAATCTCCTGAACTTCACAAAACATATCGAGTGGTTTGAGCATTTAGAAAGGCGAAAGAAATCTCCTTAACAGCACCAACATATGTAGGTATAACAACGGGCCAGTAGGCCTAAGTGTGTTTGATGAGGGTTCCATGAACCTGTAGAACTAACTAACTATTCGCTGAAGTGATTTTCGGCCGACCTAATCGATTTGTAGTATACGTCTTGATCTTTTCCAGTAAATAGAGGAACCTAAAGTTTTTGCTAAGCCGCCTCTGAACGGTTGATGGATTTTTATGAGGAGCTTTTATTTTCATGTCAGAAATACCCGCGGAGAGCTTGACATTTTCTGCCGAGGGGCGAAATTAGGTGGGAATTAGAAAATTTTATTTAATTTTTTAATTTAAATTTTTATTTTTAATTAATTTTCTTTTGAATGTTCCTCGAACCAGAACTCTAATCCTGGCCTTCAGAGCGTTAGTTCGCACTCAACAATTGTTGCTGTCGTACTTACATATATATACTATTTCAATTTAAACGTTGGCTCATCAACATATTCGATATTTCTATTATCTCGTCTCAATATTGATTACGATTATTATTGTCGACCACAAATAAATAGATATATTATGTATATGGTATATGTACATTACGAGTACATTGTCCGATGCACATACAACGTGTGAGAGAAGGGCCAGATTTTCATTTCACCAATCATTAAATATGAATATCTTACAACTAAATTTGCAATTGTGGTCAAATTACTTATGCACATTTTCTACCAAAACCTTTTATTATTTACCTCTTGCCATCATCAGCATCGTCATCATTGCTGATTGCAACTATTTTATGCAAATTTAATAAACCACAAATGTGTGTGTGTGTAGTTGAACCAAATTGAAATTGTTGCCAATAATAATACGTTATATTTCGATTTTTGCCTCTAAGGTCAAGAGAAAGCTATTATTCGTGCAAACTAAAGGAATGTTAGTTGCCGAGGAAGATCGAAGGATAACATAATCTATTAGAGTTCGATGAGACGAGCGGTGGGCATGGAGCATACAAATACATATATTCCTGTATGAATAAAATATGTTTAAATATAAATGTGTCGAAAATGTATTGAATTAAGTAAGGTGTATCGGAGCCAGCATTAAAGAGAAGGATATCTTCAATTTCAGCGAGAGTGAGGCAGCACGAAAAGCATTGCGCTCCTTTATACAGAAATCCAAAATGGCGCTGAACTGTCGCCAATCTCTACAGGAGATGGACAAACAGAAAAGACTGTCTCCAATGTGGGTCACAGGGACATCAAGGGAAATTATAAGGGGGATGAACTTGTTAAGCAAGGTACGAACAAGCAGATTTATTTCAATAAAGAACACATTGGAGTAGCATTGCTACCGGGCGTCTTACCCATAGCTCGACAGAGATTTTAGATGGGTCTCGAGCCTATCCAAGGTGGCCAGTGTGTCCATATCACACAGCCGATTGGGGGTGCTGATCAACACTGTTGAACTGCTGTGCTCTTGAGCACCGTGATGTTAGGCCGACGTCAGCAGGTACTCACGTTACACAATTCGGACGCTGTTCTGCTTTAGGCAGTGCTAGGTTTCGGAATCTTAAAACTCTACTGTTGGATGATCTAATCGAAGATAGCCGAATTCTGGATTAAAAATTTTAACTAACCTAGTATGGTAGCTGGGAAAACTACTATCAAAGGTCCGAAGTGGATGATGGCTGGTTAAGAAAAGTGAACCATTAATGGCAACTTCAAAAGAAAACAGTCGTGGTCGAAGAGCAGTGAGTCGACACAAACGATCTCCAAAACAAGTTTGACGGCCAGGACGGTTATGTTATGTGATTGGTGGGATTAGCAAAGAATCTTTTACTATGAGATGCTCGCTTACCAAAACATGTTTAATTGGAGCCTGTACTCCCAGCCATTGGACTGTCTGAAAGGAGTAACCGCACAGTAGCGCCCAGCTTTGGCCAAAGAGAGTGGAATTATGTTGCATCAATACAACATCAGACCATACACATCGATAGTTACTCGCAAGAAGTTCCCAGCCGTTGGTTGGGAGTTTCTTATGCAATCACCTTGTAGACCAGCCTTCGCACCAAGTGACTACCATCTGTTCCTGTCTATGGCGAATGATTTCGCTGGCGAAGAATTGGCATCAAGAGAAGCTGAAAGACGTTTGTCCCAATTTTTTGCCAAGAGGAACAAAGGTATCTCTGAGAGAGGCATACTGGCATTACCTTCTAACTATAGTAAATAAATTCTTTAATGCAAAAATTATGGATTACTTTCTACTAGATATTTAGTCTTTTTAATTAAAAATTTTATTCCTTTACGGATATTTCCTCCTCCTAGAAAGGCAATTGGGACACGAAGAAATTCAGTAAGAGTCAACGATATTTTCGTAAGGAAGAGACAGTAATCTCTTCTCAAATTTAATAGAAATTTCTTTGTGTGTCCTTCGTGTCTTTATTATCTATGTCACTAACATTAAAGGTATTATTGTTATTTAAAATTTTGAAATGTTTTTATTAATTTATTATTAGTTTTCTATTGGGAGCTGTTAATACAAAAAAAAAAAAAACTTATAATTTGACTTCAACCTTTTTCGCTATACAAAATTTCTTTTATTTATTTGTTTTATTGTAATTACTTAGAGAGTCTTAAGTGCAAACAAATCAGAATTTCATAAAAGAAAAAAGAAAAAATAACAGAAATTGCCTTAAGGCGTTTTAAGAACTGTTGTTGCAATTTATATTTCTTAGATAGTAATGATATTTATTTTTATTTTTAGAGAGCTTTAATTTTTTAATAATAATAATAAGCCCAACGAATACCCTCCACACGCCCAACCGACACGAAGCGGTATGGAATATGCCGAGTTATGATTGACGTTTGTTAAATGTCGAGATTAAAACTATTCAGCTAGAGAGAAAAATAATTATTCAACAGCTGAAATTCAGTAATTAAAGATTTTTAAAATTTAATTGTTGAAAGAAGTAAGAATAGTTTCTAGCGATTTTAGATTTATTTTAATTAAATTTTAAATTTAATTACAATTTTTTTAAACGCTTTAAGGAGGAAATACTTTATTTTTTAATTAAATTCTACTTGCAATATATTTTAGGAATTTCCATATGAGTTTGAAATATTTCAAAATTTTCTACTTACGGTCACTTGTCCATTTGGTGTCTCTGGCGGTTCCCATGTAATAACCATTGTTGAGGAACTCAGCGGTCGGACTTGTACATTGCGTGGCGCACTTTCCATTTCTGTAAATTAGTGGAGATCAAAAATTTTATTAATTAGATGAAAAAAAGAAAATACAAAAAACAAAAAATATAAAATTTTCACTTTTTAGCACTAAAAATTTTTAACAACCTCCGACACTTTTCCTTGTTTTGCAAACTCACACTTGAAGCACACAGCAATTCATAGGCCAACCATCAGTCATGCAATTAAAATTCAATTAAGTAGTATATATTTAAATATCATGGAAAAGTTGTCAATTTAACCTTTCCAAGGGGGATTTTGGAGGTAAAGTTAAAGGCGAAAATCCATTTAAATCTGATTTTATCAATTATTTGCCTTATTAATACACAAATTAAATGAATTATAAACAGAGCCAATATTATTGAAGCACTGCTGCCTGCCGTCAGCACCTCCCTGTGGACAATTTGTTAAACTTTTTTTTGCTTTACTTTAAATATTTGTACAT
>JAWMAG010000004.1:25265000-25300000 GCA_037013455.1 Ceratitis rosa
ATAAGGAAAAGAAAAAAAATAAAAAAAACCTAAAATGAATTAAAGAAGAATTAAGAAATTAAACTTAAATTAATTAAAATTATATAATATTAAAAAAATATAATAGAAAAAATAAATAAAATAAAATAAAGCAAATGAAAAAACAGAATAAAATACAGTGAAAAAAATAAAGCAAACTAAAGTAAAACGAAAAAAAAAATTGAAATATAAAACGAAAATACTCTTATTTGTTATTTAAATGACATTCAACTTTATTTTATCATATCACACATTTAATATGAATTTAGTGTCTTATCGAACAAGGACTAAGGACTTTTGCACAATAAATGAATGCATACCAGCAAACCTATGTACACATATATCTGATAGAAATGCTATTGATAAAATTATTATTTGAAATATTTTATTTATAAAAATACATATGTACGTGTATTTTAAAACGTTTTTTTCTTAAATTGATATGCACACATATATACATACATACGTATGTAAAACAAAAAACACTCATACATTTCACAAGAGTGAAACAAACTAAATTCCGTATCTAAAAAATAGTGCACGTGTGTGTATATACGAGTGTGCTGGTGAGTGTACATATTTCAAGCTTCTTGCATTTATAATTTGCATATAAATGCTCCAATGCCAAGTTATTTAACAGGATAGCATTCTTACACTCCAACTATGAACTGTTATGTGACTAAGAATATATATAAGTTGTATATACCTACCAGTTATTCATATGAAATCCATTTTAATCGGTTTTCAAATAGTTTCTGCATTTATTTTATTTACTTTAGTATTTATGTTAAATAACTATTCTTTTTTTTTTGGTTTACTATTTCTTTTAAATGTCCGTCATATGAATAAATGTCTATATGTGTATACATTTTCATTTATTTAAGAAATTTCAAGCTTTTACCAAATTTAAATTTGAACTTGTTGAGGTTATATTTTCTCTTTACTCACAAAATATTATATTATTATACTTTCCCTTGAAAGAATATGCATATGGCATATTGTTGTTACAACAACGGTTGCTTGTGCAAGTTTAACAAGTTCTTTGGGTGCTTAAAAGCCTTACTATATACATACATATTTAAATTATAGCTTAATATATTTATATTTGCATAGAAATGTAAAGTAAATGGATTTCTGAAGATTTTTTATATATTCCGTACAAATAAATTAAATAATGATTTTACGTCATTTAGAAAGAAAATATGTATAAAAACATTTAAATGTCCGTTTGATCAAAAATATATGATTTTAAGGTGAGCAGTGTAGGAATTTTCGATACAAACATAACACAAAAGTTCATTGAAAGAGATTTACAAAGAAAATGTCAGCAGATAAGACTAAGAACAGTATGCAAAAAAATTGCCAGCATGTACAAAAGCAAATATTTTAAGGTCATGAGTGTTAGAATAAAATAAACTTTGTGATATCAAAAATATTTTTTCTGGGAAACATTTATATTAAGAGTTTTTTCATAAATAAAATTTTTTTTTTGTAACGAAAAAGTACAAAAAAATACCACAAATTCTTAGTAAGTACAAAAATAAATATTTTAAGAACAAAAATATTTGAATATAATAATATTTGTGACATAAAAAACTAAGAAATTGTTTTTTGTCTCAAAAATGTGAGGAAAATTTGTATTCGTTAGTTTTTTTTTTTTTTTGGTATAAAAAGGATTTTTTTTGGGTATAAAAAGGATTTTTTTTTAGTTTTATATTTTACTTTTGTGAAATTTGAAGAGTAGAATACTATTTGTGAAAAATGGTTATGGTAAGATGTTTCATAAAAAAATATAATTTTATGTTTGTTAAAAACAATTTATAAATTTTTATTTTAATATGTATTAAAAATGCATGTGACCTACATATATCTATTAGAAAAGTAGAGCCAAATAAAAAAAAAGGATGAATAAGTAAGACTACGCTATCTCATTTTACTGGGCAACATCTTCTCCACAAGATTTCCAGATAGGAATGAATGGGAAATTGCTAATGCTCCGTATCAGAGTGACATAGCCATCTTTTCGGATGGTTCTAAACTCGATGAAAGGGTAGACTGTGGAGTTCACACACCAACGCACTCAACCAATTATAATTTGAGGCTACCACACTACTGCAGCATCTTCCAAGCAGAACTTATTGCAAACACGAAAGCCTCAGAATAGTTGCTGGGATCTCTGGTTACAAGCCGATCAGTCAGTATATACTTGGATAGCCAAACTATCAACAGATCTTTTCAATGTAATTATACAGAAAACAGATGCACTTTAAACAAACTCAAGTTAGATGCTAAACAGACGTTGTCTGGGAGCCCGACCATTGGAACATACCAGGCAGCTGAGCCTAGCTGATAAGCTAGCGAGAGAAGGTACCATGTACATCGTGGGCGTACCAATGTCTACGGCAAAACTCAGACTAAAGCTGTTTGTTCACCAAAACAACAAACGCCAGATTGGTTTAGCGAAGGACTTAAATACCTAGCACATCACTTTTTCGACTGCCTGACTGACCTAGCAAGGGTATTTGCAGTATCAAGGATTCGTACATGTGAGAAGGTGAAAAGTACTGCCCAGCGGTATCACAATAGGCCTTCAGGTCTAGGTACGCCCGGTCAATCTGATCTGATGCGGTTGCTCATCAGCTTAACTCAACTCAACTCAACTTTTAATGGTTTTCCAATAAATGAAGAGACCTGCAGTTTATTCTAAGCTGACTCCGAAAGGCCTAAGGATTTTTCAGGCAATCTCTGCCATGGGACGATTAGAAAAATGATTTTTTTTTGTAATTTTTTGGATGTTCGGTTTCCAAACGTTTTTGGCATATTTAGTTAAGGAAATATTGCGAATTTCGATTTATTAAAATTATTGTTATATGGGAATCGGGCTTGAACTTGATTCGATTTCATTATTCTACGACAGCATTCATTCGTGTGAACCAAGAGATACGAACGAAGTTTCGTCAAAATATCTCGATTTTTCTTGAATTATTGTATATACGATACACAGGTCGACGGTTTTATATATCCGTCTCTTGATTCTATGAAGTTTGATATAAATATGTCTATATCTATTTCGATTATTTTATGCCGTTATATACAACCATTAGTTGAACAAAAATAATATACGATGTTTAAAAAGTACAGCAAAGGGTAAAAATATGTTGCTAGTAAATATATCTTAAAATATAAAATATTACTAAAAGATCTAAAAAAGATTTTTTTTTAATGATAGCACAAAGTTTTGAGAATTGTTAATACCCGGCCTTTATTTATTTAGCTTATTGTGTTTAGTTTATTTTTAAATATAATTTTGTATTAACTAAAAATAATTTCTTGGGTAGGAGTAAATATTTTTAGGTGAAAACTGCAACATTTTGAAAGCAGTAAAATTTAGTTTTGTCAAAAATTTGTTTGTTTACACTTCATGTATTTTAACTTTATATTTTTTATCTTAACTAATATAAAACATATGTATTTTTAGAATAAAAACAATTTTAGTACTTATTTATTCTTGTGCAGTGCCAAAATGTTTTCCACATACCTATATAAAAGTTCATACCCAAATATACATATATGACTTTTGAAAATGAAAATTCTCGCTCTCTTTATACGCACACATAGCCATATACACATAATATATGTACATGCCAAACAATTTAATACATTTAACAACTTTTGTGTAGCATCCAAAAATTTATTACGCTAATTAAAGTTTTGTACTCTTAATAGTTTTTGGCTTGAGTCAAGTACATAGATACATACATACGTGTGCATGTACACATGTGCATAGAATACTAGCAAAGTTATAAGCAAAACATGTAAACGAATGTATACTGCAAATAACTTGGCAATTAATTTTAAGCAAACGTACATACGTACATACATTTAAAAATATTTACGAAGTTCGATGTATACATTTAGGCGTTAGCGTAGTGGGTGGGGGAGGCTATAGTTTGTTTGTAAAGGAGTTTTGTCTTTTCAGCGCATGAGTATCGAGAGAATAATATAAATGCATATCTACATACGCGCTCATATGAACACACACCGTCATATATGCGACCACAAAGGTATTAACGCCGCAGCATATAGCACATGTACAGCTATTTGTAATCAACTCTATGGTATATACTCGTATTTTTGGATCCGCTAGTTCTTGTAGAAGTTTTCAAAATTTCGCTATAATTTATTTACCTTGCCTAACTTCCCCTTTTTGCGCTTATGAGGGATTGTATATTTTAAGGTTCGCGTGCTTAAAGCGTAACTTTTAGTTGCTATCTTTCATCGTGTGCGTGTATGTACCACAACTGCAAGTACAACTATAATAAATATTTGTGTCTCAAAATTGGCAAGAAGTTATTTTTGGTAAGCAAAATTAGTGCCAAATAGGATTAAGGAAAATTTTCTGGTGACAGTATGTGCGTTTGTTTTTTTGTAAGTGTATGTATGTATGTGTATCAGTGCATGCCTTATTGTAAACACAAGTTTACGAAGCAAACATTTTGTGCAGCTGCGCTGAAGTTCCAAAAATATGTTATTAAAGATAAAAGAGATTTGCTTTATTCAGGTGAAGCTCGTAATGATTCAACATTAATTGCATTCTAAAGTCAATGAAATAAACAATAAATTAATTAAAATAATTTAAAATCAAATCAAATAAAATACTCAATTAAATTTAATGTACGTAATATAAACTAAAATAAAATAAAATAATATAAAAAATTATTAAAAAAAATAAAATAAAACATAAAAAATAAAATTAAATTAAAATAAACCAAATAAAAAAAATTAAATTAAGATAAAATAAAAGAAAATAAAGTCATATTTGAAGAAAACAAAATAAAATAAATCAAAACAAAATATAATATAGTAAAATAAAATAAATAAATTAAAACAAAATAAAATAAAATGAAATAAATAATAAAATAAAATAACAAAAATAATAAAAAAATAAAGTAAATTAAAAAAAAAATTATATATGAATAAATCAATTTAAAAAAGTTAAAATTATATTGATATATATAAAACTAAATGTAAACAAAAATTAAAATTAAAATGAAATGAAATAAAATAAAATAAAATAAAATAAAATAAAATTTCAATAAAATAATAAACTATAAAATAAAATAAAATGAAATAAAATAAAATAAAATAAAATAAAATAAAATAAAACAAAATAACATAAAATAAAATTTCAATAAAATAATAAACTATATAATAAAATAAAATAAAATAAAATAAAATAAAATAATATAAAATAAAATAAAATAAAATAAAATAAAATAAAATAAAACAAAATAACATAAAATAAAATTTCAATAAAATAATAAACTATATAATAAAATAAAATAAAATAAAATAAAATAATATAAAATAAAATAAAATAAAATAAAGTAAAATAAAATAAAATAAAATAAAATAAAATAAAATAAAATAAAATAAAATAAAATAAAATAAAATAAAATTGTTATAATGAAACACGCAGTTGATGTTCATAGTTTGACAGTTTATTAAGAACTAAAATTCAGTTATTAGAAATGATACAGTATTGTTTGTTCGAAAGATAAAAAAGTATAACATCGAAAAAGATATATATAATGTTGCCACACTTTCAACACTCCTCCTCAACATTCATATATATATACGTTTATTTATTATACATTATTGTAATTAAAAACTTTTAATTGTAATTCTTCAAGCCTAATTCTTCAGTAAATTTACAGTGGCTTGTCTTTTTCAAATTCTTTGTTAGCACATCTGCTACCATTTCATTAGTTGAACAATAATTAAGTTCAATTTCTTTCTTTTCATAAACATCTCGAATATGATGGAATTTTATATCTATGTGCTTACTTCTAGCATGATAAACAGGATTTTTTACTAAACTTAAAGCACTTATATTATCTCCATTTATCATAATAGAACCACCCTTATCAAATAAGTTCATTTCTACCCATAATTTTCTAAGATATACTGCTTCTTTTGCTGCCGCCGAAAGCGCCATATATTCGGCCTCCGTACTGCTTAATGCGACTGTAGGCTGCTTTTTAGACTCCCAACTAAAAGCACTTCCACCGAAGAAAAATGCATAGCCGGTATACGATTTCCGGTCAGTTGCATCACCACCCCAATCTGCATCGACATAACCCGTCATCCATTCGCCAGTTTTTCTATACCGAAGTTTTAAATTAATTGTTGCACTGAGATATCGTAAGATGTGTTTTGCTGCTGCTAGATGTTCAGAGTGTGGGTCGCTGTTTCTTTGCGCCAACTTGCATACAGAATGCAATATGTCTGGCCTCGTGTTTACCGAAATATACATCAGCGAACCTATCAACGACTGATAATCTGATACATCGACCTTTCGACAATCTTGCTTGCTGCAAACAACTTGAAAATTTGGTTCCAATGGTGTATACACCGGACGACACACATCCATGTCAAACTTGCTTAAAAGTTGTTGAATTTGCTGTTTTTGACATATTGATATAGCACCAACTGGACTATCTCGCTCGACTTCCATGCCCAAGAACTTATTTATAGGACCCTTGTCGACTATCTGAAAAATACTAGAAAAAGTTTTCTTTATTTGGTTTAACTCACCAAGATCTGAACACGCAATCATCAGATCATCTACGTATACTGCAATGATGTTTAGTTTACGACCCTGGTTTTTCGTGTACAGACATGGCTCACTTATACATGGCGAAAAACCTATGTGTTTCAGCGCCTCATCAAGCTTTGAGTTCCATACTCTCCCAGACTGCTTCAGCCCGTATAATGACTTCTTCAATTTCAATACGCAACCGTTGTCTTGCTTAAACATCTCTGGCTGACTCATGTAGATGTCATCTTCAAGTTTGCCATTCAGGTACGCCGTTGACACATCTAACTGATGAACATGTAACTCATATTCCGCTGCTATTGCCAACACCATCCTTATTGTTGCGTACCTCACTACAGGTGAGAATATTTCGTTGTAGTTAACGCCGTATTTTTGGCTACAACCTTTTGCCACCAATCTCGCCTTGTACCGCTCGATTTCGCCTTTTGTATTTGTTTTCGCGGCAAACACCCATTTGCATCCGACTGCTTTTTGATCTTTTGGTAGCTCTGCCTGCTCCCACGTATCGTTGCATACTAATGCGTTATACTCCTCCTGCATTGCGTCCCACCATTCACGCGCATTATCGCTGTTCATTGCTTCTTCGACTGTTACTGGTACTGTGATATTTGTACCACACGCCAAATTCACTGCACTTTGTTGCTTTCTTGGTCGACCAGGTAAACCAGTTTTTATCAACCGTGGCCTACCACGCCGAACTGGAATTACTTCTTCAACGCTAGGATTATCTTCATTAGTTGAACTGCTACTCTCGCCATCTTGATCAATTATATCTACCGCGTCTTCGTAATCAGACTGCACCTCACTTTCTGGAACGCTTGAATTTGACTGCTTTAAATCAACGGAAATACTTGCTATCTCCATGGGTGAGAAGTTATCTCCTTTATTGGTACCCATCAATGTTGATTCGTCGAATTTTACATCGCGTTTAACTACTATTCTACGCGTATTTTTATCAAAAAGTCGATATGCTTTCGATTGAGTGTCATAACCAACCATGACGTACTCTCTACCTTTTTGTTTGAATTTACTGTGCTCTGTTTTATCCAAAGCTATGGCTAGGCAACCAAATACCCTCATATGTTTTACCACAGGTTTCTTACCCATCCATAATTCGTATGGAGTAACACCATCGAGCGACTTTGATGACGATCGATTACGTATATACGCCGAACAATTTATTGCTTCAGCCCAATAACTTTCCCTTAGCCCTGAGTGAACCAGCATACACCGCGCCATCTCCACCAGCGTTCTGTTTGCGCGTTCAGCTACACCGTTTTGTTGAGGTGTATATGGTACTGTAAGCTGATGCCTAATACCACATTCTTCCAAAAAACTCTTAAAATGTTTGTTTACATATTCACGGCCATTATCTGTGCGTAATGTCTTTATCTTTTTACCTGTTTGTAACTCGATCATGGCCTTAAACAATTTGAATTTGTTAAACACTTGATCTTTCGATTTCAAAAAATAAACAAAGATTGACCTAGATTTGTCGTCTATAAAAGTTAAAAAGTACTGAACGGACCACACACGTCCGAGTGTACCAATTCTAGAATGTTTTTTGCACGATTTCCCGATGCATGAAACGGCTGTGAGCAAATTTTACTCTTCATGCAAGATACACAAACATCATTGTTCAACTTAGGTATGTACTCAATACCATCAACTATATTTTTTTCATAAAGTTCACTTAAACTTGCAAAGTTTACATGTCCATATCTGTTGTGCCATAATATGGTATTTTGCGCACTTGAAAAACTACACTTCTGCGCATTTTCTTTTACTAAATATAAGTTGTTTTCTTTAAAGGCTTTGAAAACAACGCAATTATCCTTTTTATTTTTTACCACCACACAACCATTGTCAAATATTGTCGCACAACCTCTCTCATCAATTTTTGAAATAGAAATGAAATTCATATGCAAATCTGGCACATACAAACACTGCGTCAATTTAAAACTGTACTGAGTTGTTTTAACAACAACATCGCCAATACCCCTCGCTTCAACGCTATATTTTCCTGCTAATTCTATTCTCTCATCATGTTCACTCATTCTTTCGAATAAGTCTTTGTTTGCACACATATGCGACGTTGCACCACTATCAACACACCACACGCTAGAACTGCGCTGCATAGTTGCTGTAGCTGCGAAAACTGCCAACGACATCTGCTTGCCTTTTTCTTCTTTGCATTGCGCTGCGTAATGCCCTTTCTTTCCACAATTGAAGCACTTAAAATGTCGCTTTCCCCTATTTCTGTTGCTTTCGTTTTTCGCGAACGTTTGCTCTGCTTCGGCATAACTGCTACTACGCAATTTGTTGCTTTCGTTGTTTTTCTTCGAATTATTACGAACTACATACGCTTGTGTATGTTCTAAATTGTTATACATACTGATGTTACTGTTACGACGCTCACCCTCTTCCGTTATTTTAATTTTTAGTGCGTCCAATTTTGGAAGATTATCTCTAGCTTCCAACGCCACCACAAAATTTTCGAAGCTTTCAGGAAGGCTCGCCAACATCATAATTACCAGAAGATCCTCTTGAAGCTCAATGGTCACTTCAGCCAACTCGTCCACGATTTTTGAAAAATTATCCATATGTACGCGCACGTCTTCACCTTCTGCCATACGCAGGCTCAACAACCTTTTGAATAATGAGACTTTTCTCACTGGGCCACTTGATTTATTTAAATCTTTTAACGTTTTCCAAATTTGCGACGCTGTTACGCACTTTTTGATGTGGTTCAGACCCGACGCCTTTACACACAAAATAATGGTTGCGATTGCCTTATTATTTTTCACTAACCATTCTTCGCTATTGTCCTCTGTTTTAGCAAAGTCGCCTGAGACAACCTGCCATAAATCTTGGTGCACGAGCACACTGCGCATTTGCAGACACCAAGTATCATAATTGCTCGCGTCGAGCTTTTCAATATTAAAGTTCATTTTTTTTTTTTTTTTTTGATTCACAACTTTGCGACGTTTCGCAAAACTTAATTTATTTGCCAAAATTAACTTTTTATACAACACAACCGAATTGAAGCGCGAACTGGGCCCATAACCTGTTATAATGAAACACGCAGTTGATGTTCATAGTTTGACAGTTTATTAAGAACTAAAATTCAGTTATTAGAAATGATACAGTATTGTTTGTTCGAAAGATAAAAAAGTATAACATCGAAAAAGATATATATAATGTTGCCACACTTTCAACAAAAATGAAATAAAATAAAATAAAATAAAATAAAATAAAATAAAATAAAATAAAATGAAATAAAATAAAATAAAGTAAAATAAAATAAAATAAAATGAAATAAAATAAAATAAAATAAAATAAAATAAAATAAAATAAAATAAAATAAAATAAAATAAAAAAAAAATAAAATAAAATAAAATAAAATAAAATAAAATAAAATAAAATAAAATAAAATAAAATAAAATAAAATAAAATAAAATAAAATAAAATAAAATAAAATAAAATAAAATAAAATAAAATCAAATAAAATAAAATAAAATAAAATAAAATAAAATAAAATAAAATAAAATAAAATAAAATAAATTAAAATAAAATAAAATAAAATAAAATAAATTAAAATAAAATAAAATTAAATAAAATAAAATAAAATCAAATACAATAAAATAAAATAAAATAAAATAAAATAAAATAAAATAAAAAAAAAAATAAAAAAAATAAAATAAATAAAATTAAATAAACTAAAACAAAATAACATAAAATAAAATAAAATTTCAATAAAATAATAAAATATAAAATAAAAAAAAAAAATGGAAAAAAAACATCAAACAAAAAAATTTAAATAAAGTAAATTAAAATACAATAAAGGAAAATAAAATGATATATGAATAAAACATATTAAAAAAAATATAATTAGAAATATTAATATTTATAAAACTAGAAATATTAATAAAATATCAAACCAGGTAAAATAAAATAAAATAAAATAAAGTAAGTAAAAATAAAATAAAAGAAAATCAAATGATAAATGAAAAAACACAATTAAAAATATTAAAATTTATTAAAAAACATAAAAATAAAAATTAAAATAAAATAAAAAAATCAAATAAATAAATATAAAATAAAATAAAGTAAAAAACATGGGAAAAAATAAATCAAAATTATTAAAATAAAATGAGAAATCAAAAATTAATTAAAAAAATACTATATAATAAAAGAACTGAAAAAATTTAGAAATTTATTAAAATGAAATTTAAAAAGTAATAAATAATAAAATGAATAAATATAACAAAAAAAAAAGGAATATATAAATGAAGCTAACTATAATAAAATAAAAAAAGAAATTAAAATAAAATAAAATATAAAAAAATAAATCGAATAAATTTTAAACACATTAAATTTTCTTCTATAATTTTCTATGAACACTACCATTTCTGACGTCGGTTTTTTTGAAGAACTATCAATTTTAGTCCGCCTCTTTGAAAGAGCGTGTAGTATTATATGTACATTTATGTTTTCTGTTTTGCAATTGTAGCGCTTTTATACCAATTTATTGTTCATTTGCCAGCACATACTCGTATATGCACTGCATGCCATTCATGCATTTATTACAAGTACAACGTTCTAATATTGGCTGCAGATACATCCATTTTTATATAGATGTATGGAATGGTTACACAAATTTTTCCTCCACTCAATTTTCTAGGCACTGGTGTTCATCATGCCTTCATCCGCCTATATATTAATATACCTATAGACAATAAGAACTCTTTGCCCATTGCATTGTCTGTCCGTCGATCGCTCCGTCTGTCCGTCTGTTTGTTCAGCGCATTTTGCATACATAATGAGCGAAATTGATTTGTGAAAATGTTTGCATTTCCAATTGCCATATTGACGCGCCGCATAAAGGCGGATAGTGTGCAGTAAAGCATGGGACAAGCAAAAAAAAAAAAAATGGAAAACGTCAGATAATAAAAGCTAAAAAAAAAGTTATGCTGACCGCACAAAATTCGCTGCGCATTTCACATTCACTCAATCATTTCGAGCATTGGACGTTGCATTCCGTTTGCATTGCTATTGCTTGAAGCGCAAAATGTAGTATACTTTTTTGCCTGCTTGCTTTCATGCTTGTTCGATATGTAATAATTTTGTGCAATTTTGTGCTGCCTGCTTGGTTTTTATCCCCCCCCCCCTGCTCTTGCCGTTGCGTAAAATAATATTTGCGCCTCTCAATTTGAGTTTTCATTTCGAAATGATATCTTCATTTGTTGCCGCTTTTCAGGCGCTGCAAGCGTTTTGTTATGTTGTGGCGAATTTCGTGGAAATTCTAGTTTATTTGCTATTTGTTTGCTATATTAGTTGAAAATGTAGTGGTGGCACGCGGTTGATTGGTTGCGTAGCGCATATGGCAATACAAAATATAGATACGTATGTATGTATATGTGTGTAAGTACTCCATCCATTCATATGTTGCATTGATTTCTATTTGCTTTTGTAAATTAATTGTTTATACTTTTTTGGTTTGTTTTGTAAATTGCAGCAAAAGTGGGCAGATACAAAAATGTGTTAATATAAAATGAGATGAGCAGCAATTGATATCGCAAGCGTCAAATTAATTGAGTAGTACAGTGCGTATGAGTGATATTATGGAAAAAAATTTGTCCTGCTGTCTGCTAGTTAATTATATTTTATAATTATTGTAAATGGAAAAAAATACTTTTGAATTTTTAAAGCGTTTTTATATTTTTACAAAAAAAAAATTATTATTTGAGAGTAATATTTCATAAATCATGATTTTTTTGTTTGAATATTTTTTGCAATGATTATCAATTTAAGGCAAAAAATCTGCCTTGTGCTTAAGTGAATTATAAATTAGAAATGTATATAGAGTTATCCATCTCGTGGTTCCAAAACTACCGGGCTGTATTTTGTCATCTGCCAAACTTAACAGTCAAACCAAAAATGTTTCATTTTTGACAAATGTCAGGCATTTATCAAAATTAAGAGACCACAACCGCACAACGCATCAAAATTGTTAAAACCTACTATAAAAATGATGATTCAAAAATGTCCCTGTTTCGTGCTTTAAGAAGAGAATACGGTGCACATAATCCTCCAAATACACTAGGAGCTAGCAAAATTTCACAGAAATTGGAAGAGACTCGATCAAGTATCTCAAATATCGCTATTGTAAGTGAAAGTGTAGCCGAAAACCCGAATGTCTCGATGTTACCTAGAGCTGAAACTTTCTGACGTCACACTATGGTGAACTTTTCACTTAGCCTTACATCTGCACCTATATAGAAGCCAGCTTATACAACAACTGAAGCTAGCTGGCCACTCACAACCCGATACATATGTACGTCGATTGAGTGTTGGAGCAACAAGCAGTGGACGTGGATTTTTCGAACAAAAATTTTCTTCAGCGACTAGGCACAAATAAGCAAATTGTCGCATTTGTAGCACCGAGAATCCCCAAATAATTGAAGGAAGACCATTACACTGCACAAAGGTTATTGTCTGCTGCGCTCTTTGGTCCGGAGGTGTGATTGGACCTTATTGCTTTGAAAACGACAACGGCGATACTGTCACTGTTAATTTGGTGCGACCCAAGATGGTGCCACATGCCAGACAAATCAAGGATTATGGCTTTATTGCAAGAGAAATTTCCCGGCCGGGTAATTTCTTGTCTTGGCGAGGTGAATTGGTCACCGCGAAAGACTAGGTTTAAGCGGATAAACTTTTAAGTCTTGGGCACTTGAAAACCAACATTCGCCAAGTTATGGCAGAGATACCGCCCAATATGTGTCACAAAGTGATCGAAAGTTATCTCAAATGGATCGAAATTTGAAAAAGTTAACGCAGCGGTTATTTGAATAATGAAGTGTTTCACATATAATGTCAAGGTTTTAAATCTATAATACAAGGGGATTAAATAAAGTTCAGTCTGTTGTTGGCTTTCAATTTGTTTTTGTTATATCTAAAAATACCAAACTTTATTTGTCTTCGTTTCAAATTTTAGAACGTTCGGCTAAAATGGAGACGAGAAAACGCAAGGTAGCTGAGGATAGGTCAGACGAAATTCCACCACCAACGCAAAACAGAAATTCGCCGTGTGATTCTCTTCGGGTTTAGGCGCAGTTTACAGCCAATATTTCACCACGATTGCACCATCTCTAAAGACTATTTCTAAGTGGTACCGAAAACTCCAGACTATACATTTTACCGTAGAGGGCGAACCCCGAAAAGGTCGACCAAAATCTTCCACCCATGACGTCACTGTAGCTCTGGTGAAGTCCAAAATTGACGAAGACCCACGATTGATACAAGAAATGATTGCTAATGGCTTGCCCTGGCTGTATCGCGAACCCTAAGTAATCATCTCGGATATACGAAGAAATCTGCCACGAATTTTAAATGAGGCCCAAAAAGAGACTCCAGTGCATTTTGCTCAATTTTTCCTAACCAAATTCGAAAATGGTCAGCCTAGCAACTTTAGTAAAGTCACTGCTGGTGACGAATCTTGGTTCTAAACCTACGATCCAGAAACAAACACCAGTCCACGGTATGGAGCCCAACGGGAGCAAACCCATCCGTAAAATCTAAGCAACAAAAACCAGCAGCAAAAGTAATGATGATCATAGCTGCTATTGCCCTGGAAAAAAGTCAGACGATAACTGCAAAATGGTACATCGAAGAGTGCTTACCAAAAGTTTGCAAAAATTTGTTGGAAAATAGGAAGACAGATGATTTGCGGCGCTACTTTTCACATCATGACAACGAGTGCCATCCCAGAGTAATTTTATTGCGATCTCTGGGATCAAAGAAATACGCTCAGCATCATATTCCCCGAAGATAGCACCTTATGATTTCTGGTTATTTTCAAAAATTAAAAGGAAAGGTCTTTAATAGCAACGAGGATATAATTAATGCGGTTAATGCTGAACGTGATAATCTTAAAAAGCAAAATTTTGAAGACTGTTTCTAGAAGTGGATCTATAGACTTAAGAAATGCATTGAAATCAATGGCGATTATGTAGAGAGGATGAAAAAGAACAAAAATTACGAATAAATACAAAAAGGATTTTTTTCTGGTCAACTTATCGAACTTTTGTTAATTCCTTCGAAAAAGAGGAATATCTTGAACAAAATTATTTTTACTGCGTTTAATGTATGTTTTGTTTTCGATACCGTAAAATAGATAACTCTGTATTTAGTACGCTACAATCGGATAGCGCAGGAAGTGCAGCCCAGCGACAAGCTCTATTTACACGCTAAACATGTGCTAGACAAAAAGCAGTTGTAACCGAAATTCTGGCAACGGCAAATGTTATCGTATGTATATACTACATAATGTATGCAGTACGTTTCACTTAGACGCGTTCAAGTGTTGAAATGGTGCCCGCATAGTGCATACTCGCATATGTATGTTATGTAAGCTTCATATTTCGTTGCGCATTTCAGCCATTTTACGCTGACGGAATCGTGTAGGTGCCAATTGGTTACTATGGTTAGGCTCCAAAACCTGCATAATTCAAGTTTTGCTGGTACACACTTACGGTGTTAGCGTTTTACCCTATTTACATCGTACGTTTTTATCATCTATTGGTTCGATTTGTAGCAGTAGCTATAGTACAAAGCGAACTATACTCTTTCGTATGTTTCTGTTACGTACATACATATATATTTATGTAAGTTTATGTAATGCTGATTCATTACCAAGTTTAATTTTACATTTAAAATGCGAAGGCGAAGCCGTCTGCGGTGGTGAAATGAAAAACCTCCCTTTTGAAGACGATTTCAGAGCATGCACTAAGAAAGCCCGGTTGGTTTGCCACTGTTCGGGTGGTTTAATATTCCAGTGAGACTAACAAGAAATTAGTCGGACGGCACCAGGACGGAAGGACGTGGGCCCGGATGAAATCTACCACAGCGACTATACAAAAGAACCCAAAGTACTGACATTCACTCCAGTGAATGAACGGCCACGATCCGCATCAAAGCGAAACTTTTGGACTTATCGCTGATTTGCGTTCATGCTCCGACAGAAGAGAAGAATGATGTGTATGATGTGCTACAGAAGTCAGGAAATTCAATCAAATGTTGTCATTGACGGAAGACATGTCTCCGGTTTTCTAGATGTACGTGAGTTCCGAGAACCCAATATAGACTCGGATCACTGTCTTCTCGTAGCGAAAATAGGTACCCGTCTCTGTGTATCAAAGAACCCCCATCAACAAACAAAAGGAAAGCTCGACACCTATGGAACGGCATCTCATGAAACTCTCTACGTACTGCCGTTACGGAAACAATTAGTTTTCGGAAGAGGAAGAGGAAGAGGAAGAGGAAGAGGAAGAGGAAGAGGAAGAGGAAGAGGGAGAGGAAGAGGAAGAGGAAGAGGAAGAGGAAGAGGAAGAGGAAGAGGAAGAGGAAGAGGAAGAGGAAGAGGAAGAGGAAGAGGAAGAGGATGAGGAAGAGGAAGAGGAAGAGGAAGAGGAAGAGGAAGAGGAAGAGGAAGAGGAAGAGGAAGAGGAAGAGGAAGAGGAAAAGGAAGAGGAAGAGGAAAAGGAAAACAAAGAGGAAAAGGAAGAGGAGGAGGAAAAGAAAAAGGAAGTGGAATAAATACTATGGAATAAAATAACAATTTGTCTAGACTAGACCTTGATTAATGAAATAGAAAAATCGACATTTTCCTCACTCAATTTTTGCTTTAAAAAAGAAAATTTCTCCGAAAGAAAGAAAACAATTTTATATTAAATCTTCCATTATGTGGTTGTCAGCGTCCATAAGGGTAGTAGTTTTAGTTAAAATTTATTCTAAACGAAGTAAATTCGAGTGAAATGGGAATTTATTGATTGGCACTAAGCAAAAAACTCTTAAAATTTACTAAAAACAAAAAATACAGACTTTAACAAAAAGAACTACAAGAACAGCAATGGTTACAATAAAAATTACAACAACAACGCCAACAATAATGAGAACCTTAAATGCATGCTATGCTGGTCGTGGTCTACGAGTATGTGATGTGAAAATGGAATTGGCATGTAACACTTAGCATGGCCGTTCAATTCAATGCCTCTTGCTTTCTGCCATGCTACCAGCAACCACCAGGAAAATTGCACTTCAAAGCATTCAAAGTGTTTGCCCGTTGAAGACATACTCACACACACTCGTTTGCACTCTTACAGCGTAGCGTTAAAATATTCAATGAACCATTTGCCAACTGTATATTGGAATGATTAGAGGAGCTATTAGGCAAAGGAACTAAGATGCCTGAGGTTAAGGTGTACTACATACACACACGCACACACACACGCACACACACACACTACATCACAAACTTAATCTGCTATAAACGATAGGAAATACCAGTATATAGCATATGATGCTGGTCGGTGACTACCATTGCAATCCAGCTGCTGCTGCTGCTGCTTGCCGTGTGAAATTCAGCTGTTATTTAGTATTTTCGGAAATTTTAGCATTGGAAATTTTTTGAGCAAACTGGCAAATGACGGCATATGTATATGTATGCATGTATGGTATGCTTATACATATATGTACTTCGTGGGCGATGGTGATGATGATAATTGTAATTGTTGGTATTGAAGCGATGCGGCCACAAGTAAGCGTTGCATACAATGACAAACAAAAAAAACACCAACAACAACAACACCAACATCAACAGAAAAAGCTGTAAACCCAAGAACGAACTCAAATATAGTATATGTATACTGCAAGGAGGATGTGTGTAGGCTATTATGTATGTATGTAAAACCAAAAATGGCAAGCAGAAGACATCAGTTAAAGCAGAAAGTGAAGCTGAAGCTGACCCTACGCCCGTTATTTGTTAACCCAACAAACAACGAAATAATATACTTTATTGATTTTTAAATCCTGCAATAATTTAAAAAATGATTATGCAAAATGTAAATTAAGTTTTTTATATTTCTTCTGCAGTGATTCTTAAGCCTGAGGTTCTCACTTATGAGTTCAAGTTGTAAAAAAAAAATTTATTAAAACTAAAGGGTGGTTAAATTGTAAGGGCCGATGTTGAATATGAACCACACCTAAACGCCAAGTTTTTTTCCGAATTTAATTTGACATTTCTCTATTTCAGACTTACTCAATTTGAACCATGGAGAGATACACAATCCAACAACGTGTTAAAGTTATCCAGACTTATTATGAAAATTTTCGAAGAAAATCATCTTCAGTGATGAGGCACATTTTCACCTCAGTGGATTCGTCAATAAACAGAATTGCCGCATTTGGGCGAATGAGAATCCAAGAGTGATTGTCGAAAAACCAATGCACCCACAAAGAGTGACTGTTTAGTGCGGTTTATGGGCTGGCGGCATCATCGGGCCGTATTTTTTCCAAAATGAGGCCGGTCAGGCAGTTACTGTGAATGGTGTTCGCTATCGTGAGATGATAACGAATTTTTTATGGCCACAATTGGAAGATATGGATGTGGACGATATGTGGTTTCAGCAGGACGGTGCCACTTGCCACACAGCTAACGAAACAATGGCTCTTTTGCGCAACAAATTCAATGGCCGTGTTATCTCACGTAATGGCGATGTCAATTGGCCCCCAAGATCATGTGATTTGACACCGTTGGACTTTTTTCTCTGGGGTTATTTGAAAGAAAAGGTGTACGTCGATAAGCCAGCAACAATTCAAGAGCTAAAGGATGAGATAATTCGGCACATTAACGGCATAGAAACTCCATTATGCCTCAGCGTCATCGAAAATTTGGACCATCGTATGGAGGTGTGCCGCCGAGGTCGGCGCTCATTTGGCCGATATTTTGTTACATACATAATTGAGTAATACCAATATATCATAATAAAATAAAATTTCAATAATTTCCTAAATAGTTTGTGTTTTATTCAAAATCAACATCGGCCCTTGAAAATTTAACCACCCTTTATTTCTTTTTGCAAACAAGAATTTTTTTTGTAGAGTAGGCTTCGATTGCCTAATTAAGATTTACATTAGAATAGCAAAATTTGAAAATGCTCGTATAACCTTAAATTGAGCAAATGCTTTGAGAGAAGCAATATTACTCAACTCAAACCGGAATTAAACTCAAACATTGAGAAACCAGTTTTACTCAATTTAACCTAAAAGTAAACTCGGACCTTGAAAAGAGCAAGTATTCTTAACTCGAACTCTTTATTAACTCAAACTCAGATAAAAGCAAATATTCTTAACTTAATTTCAAATTTACCTCAAAGTGATGAAAGAGCAAAAGTTTTAAAATTCATCTCAATAAAACTTAAAATTCCAACATAACCACAAATTGAACTTAAATTTTGATATGAGCAAAATTTTTCTACTTAACCTCAGTATAAACCCAAACTCTGAGAAGAGTAATATTTACGATTTCTCCTTCAATTTAAATCGAACTCAGAGACTCAACTTAATCCCTAATTAAAACCAAAATATGAGAGGTAGGAGCAGAATTTTTCTCGCTCAACCAATTCAGTCTCTGAGAATAGCAATATTTTTCAACATAACCTCAACATATGGTAAGCTCAAACTCTGAGAAGAGTAATATTTCCGTTATATACTTAAATTTAAATCGAACTCAGAGAAATTGTGACCAACAAGCAGAATTTTTCTTCTTCAACCGACCCAGTCCCTGAGAATAACAATATTTTTCAACTTAACCTCAAAGTTAAATCAACTGTAAGAAGGGAAAAATTTATCGAATTAACATAATATTATACTCAAGTACTGACTCAACGTTAAATTTTGAGTCAAACTCTGTGTGGAGCAATGGAGCGAAAACAATGGGGCTGTTTTTAAAGGATTTGAGGTTAAGTTGAAATATGCTGTTATTATCAAAACTCAAGTCTAACTTTAATTAAGGAAATTCAGGTAAGAAAATTGAGTGACATTTGAGATTAAGTTGAGAAATATTACTTTTCTAAGGGAGTTTTCGAATAAAATTGGACAAATTGTTTCTGAACGGATTTTTCGTACTGAAAAAATCCCATCACGTCACCTTAAAAAATAAAAAAAAAAAATGGTTGACACTCCTAAAAAGCGTATTCTTCAACTAAATCTCAAATTTAACCTCATTATTATTAACGTCTTTCTCAGAATTAGACTTTAACTCTGAAAATAGCAAACATTTCTCAACTTAACCTCAAATTCGACTCAATGCCAAACGCACTTTGGGTACTAACTACTAAATTCCCTACTACTACTACTACTACTACTACTACTACTCTCGATCCGAAAGGTAAACCGCAAAAATGCTTTAACGGTTACTTAGTAGCTACATTGAACGCATTGCTTTTTCTCCTTGTTGTCGTTTCTCCTTGTTGTCGTTATTGCGTAACAACCAATCGGTTGGTCGCTCGTTTGGTCGGTTGGCCGTTTTTGGCAGTGATTAGTTACACTTGTGTCACTGTACGCTCTGTTATATTGATGAAATGAAGTGCCATGTGTGGCAATACTACGCATGTAGGTACACTAAGTGTGTGTGTGTGTACATGTGCTTGTGTGTGTAATGTAATGGTGCTTTGTGGCTACGTAATCGGCAAGACCCCACATCATATGCCACGTAACATGTTTCAGCTTCAGCTTCAGCTGCAGCTCCAGCTTCTACTACGGCCTCAGTGCTTTGTACAATAAGCCACCGAAAGGAGTCTTTAATAGCGTTAACAGTCTTAATACCCACTGATTTGTGCGTAGTGTTGTTGTTATTGTTGTTGTTACAAATACTATAGTCTTCCTCGTTTGTTGGCCTTTTATCAGCAATTTGTGGTTGCTGTTTGTAAAAGACATTTATGGTGAAAATTTTGGAGAATTTCTTGCATCCTCCTCGCAGGTTATGTGATTTTGAGAAGTTGTGTGGACTTTTTTGATTATAATAGAGGGAGGGAAATAATTAAGATTTGATAGTGGCTTTAAATTATTATTTTTTTTTTTTAATGAATAAGGAGATACTTTTCCTAGGGTAAGATGTGGAAGCTATTATTTCCGAGATCGATCTATTCGACAGAAAATAATTTTGGTTCTATAACCAACGTTTTTTTTTTTCTTTCAAAATTTTCGATTGGGAATAATTGTGTAATCTATATAGACAATATCGGACAAAATAAATTGAACTGATATCTAAAATTGACATTACCAACTTTGATTTCCGCAAATAACATTTTGAATATAAACAAATTACTTCAAATATTTATATTATGAAAACATAAGAAACCTTAATAAAATATTTCACGAAATGACTTTTATACAAAAACAAAAGACAAAAAACATGTTTAATGTTCAGTGCGACTACTAATTAGTAATAATTTATAGCGTAGTCGTTATTTTTAATATCACTGTATCTCCTCGGCATGGAAGTAATAAGAGTGCTAAAGACTTCCTGTGGAATACTTCACCAGTCCTCTTTTTCAACTTTAAATAGTTTTTTTTTGTTTATCCCGGTTTACATCTTCTCTGTCCATGCTACTTTTAAGTATCTCCCATGGATCCCCAATTCGATTGGGATCCGCTGATTATGCAAGTCACTTAAGGATATTATAATATTCTCAGTAGCGTTCCGATTTTTTACTAGTTCCGTGGTGATGAAACGACAACGAAAATGGCATACTTCACTCGGCATGAGAAAGTATCAGGCTTTCAGAAATGCCCTTATTTAAAGCTGAGATCAAACATCAAACCCACAAAAACATTCTCAAAACCATAATATTGCCTCTGCGAAGCTTAACCTTATCTTTACAGTATCGACGATGTAAGAGCGTGATCCATCTGAATATTTAAAATTAAATTTTGATTCATAAAAAATGAGGACGGTGTTACATCGTTTCACTGACCAGTTGAGCTAATGGTGAAATAAAAGACTTTTTGGCTGCTTTGAAACTGTTTAGTTCACCCGCTCGTGCTCTTCTTTATACGGTTGCTTAACTTAACTTAGGCGCTGTATTGTAGCTTTGAGTCGCCTTCTACGGTAAAAAGTTTCGAAACATCCAGAGTCTCTTAATAATTTATAATTGAATTAACTGTTGGTATATACACATTGTCTTTTTGAAATAATCCATTCTTGCAATCATTAATAATAATAAAGATTTTCAACAGTATTGAACGTTTTGTTCCAGGAAAGTCTGCATCGTAACGATAAATCAAAAAATTTCTATCATTTCGGTTGACACATTTGGAAATATTAACGTGAAAGCAGTTATCAAAATGAATTTCTTTTCATTTTTATCCGAAGTGAAAAGATGTCGTTAATGTTAAATCGTTAACAGATAATGTTTAATCGTTAACAGATAATGTTAAATCGTTAACAGACAATGTGTTAAAATTGAAGTATGCAATTAACAGCATAGCAATCAGCTATTTTAAAATTAAAGTTAACGATTTCATTTAGTTGAGTTAATTTTTCCTGTTTGCGAAACGTAATTATGTATATATTTTCGATTTTTATATTTTCTATCAAAACTATGTAATGATTATAAGGGGCCGACTTTTCCGCGACCTAAGGTAGTTAGAGATGACACATCATTTCGTTACTAATAATACTAATTGCGGTACTCTTAATTAGTATAAATAATACAACTTTTTTTTATTATGTCCATTAAAAATTCGTTACTGGAACAAGCAACAACACTATGTCAACGGAAACTGGGAATTCCCGCCCGGGGCGCCCAGTGACGCTCGTGACCGAAGAAAATGTTCAGAAAGTAGAAAAATTAGTACTGGCTGATTGAAGAATTAAATTGTGGCAGATAACAGAAGGATTACAGATTCGCAAAGAACGAGCTGGAGAGATTTTGCATGAACATTTAAATATGATAAAAATTAGTGCGCATGGGACACTGCGAATGCTCACGCCGCTCGACAAGCAGCGACGATTGGAGAGTTGTAAAGATTTTTGGGAGTAATGCCAAGATATTTTGGATGAAATTTGCAACCGCATTGTAACAGTTGATGAAACTTGGATTCGTCAGTATAATCCCGAGTCCAAACAGGAGTCGATGCAGTGGAAAAAATAGAGGCCACCAAAAAATTTGAAATGAAAAAGTCGGCGCCCAAGATTATGGCTACCATTTTCTGGGATTACAGAAATTGACCATCCACACTACTGTCCGGATCTGGCTCCCAGTGACTTTTCCCTTTTTTTCAAATTTAAAAAAGGAGTTACGGAGACGAAGATTTTCAGATGACAGTGAAATGAAAGCGGCCGTAGAAAATCATTTTGAAGCAAAAACTGATGAATATTTTTTCATTGGTATAAAGGCATTGTATTCATAATGTGAAAAGTGTATTTTACTTGAGGGAGACTAAATTGAAAAATAAGAAAAACTATACATTTGTTTCATTAAGTATTTTAAGTCAACGAAAAAGTCAGCCGTCCTACGTATCTGAGCTTTAAATTTTTCTTATCAAAAATAATCATAATCTTGTTTTTTAATATTGTAATTTGCTTTTGAGTTTTTGATTATTTTTCACCAAAAATATTCATTTTCCTTTGAGTTAAAAAAAACTTGTCCAAAAATAACAACTATATTTTTATTTTAATTTTTCTGATCAAAAATAAGAATTGTTTCCTTAGCAAAATTTTTTCATTTAAAATTTGATATCAAATTTTTATTTTTATTTTTTTGATCACAATGAATCGTTCTAAATGACATTGTGCAATTCTAATAAACTATAGACATTATAAATATTTTCTTTTTAGAAACTCCCAAATGAATGAACTTTAAAATAACGTCAAATTTAAATAAATATGCTTGATTATTTACCGAATTTTGAAAAATATTTTCGCACTATAAATTCTTTATTTATGAACCATTTTATTGGTATATTTTAACAAAAATTCATAAATAATTTCCTTAAACAACTTTAATAGAGAAAGACTAAAAAATTATTTAAAAAAAATTCACGCTAAAATTTATTGCCAAATTTGATGCGAAACTTGCTTGCAAAGTCATTTTTGTTTAATTAGCATTAAGTTATGCAATTTTTAGTATCAAATTGTGAACCTTCTTTTAAAATATCCACTTTCAAGGGATACAAAAAAGTTTTCACGAAATTTAATTACCTACCTTCGCATACGGTGAGCCAAAGGATTAAATAATTAAAAGAAAAAAATTATAACTAACTTTTTAATTATCAAAAGCTTAACATAAATTCCCTAAAACGACGCATCAGCGAAGGTGACCAGAAAAAAGAATTAATTAACTACGCCAAACCGCTGTGTCACCGCAATAAAGAGACAGAGCAAAAAACAAAAAAAAAAAAAAAGAATTTTTGGCAGAAAGCAAAGCGTAAAAAGCGAAAGAGTCCAAAACTTGAAAGCACCAACCAAGCACCGCACGAAAAGCCAAAAGATGACCAGAGAAAAAACGAGTAGGTATGGTAATACCAGTGTCGTCGAAGGAAGGATGAGAAGGATTGCAGTATCACTGCCAATAAAATGTTACAACGGTAATCCCAGCGGTGAACTTGTCGGCTGTGGTGAGAAGAAGTAAAGGGTGGGGGAAAAAATAGGCAGCGTTGCCAACTGCATGAAAAAATATAACAGTAAATATGCTTGATAGGAATTGTTTATGGCATTAAAGCAGATGGTGGCTGCTGTGTGTGGGTGGAGAGTGTGATGGAGTAAAAGAGAGCTAGCTCTGCTCCTCTCTTGGCAAACAACGTGCTGGCGTAAACAAAAACACAGAAAAAAGCCAAAAATCGCACTAAAATACCAATATAATTGCTGTCTGAAAATTGTTTAGTATCGAATATCGGGCTGTATGCGAAAAGAGATGATAAGCGATGATACAATTTCAGAACAAAAATTAGAGCTATAAAACTCAGCACATACTGAAGAACTTGAATAAGCTAAGACTAAATTCAGAACAGAAACGAACAGAGTTGCATTGTTAGTGGATGGCAAAAGTTGAATAAGGAAGAGACAGTAAAAAAATTCCAACAACAACACAAGCTTTTAAGCAAATTTATAGATTATAGCAATAATAGAGAGTACAAAATGAAAACTAAAGCTAAAAAAAAACAAAGAAAGAAATCAAAAGAGCAAAGCTGGTAAGAAGTTCAATACAAAACCTTAAGCAAAAGACACTAATAGAGAAAAGCGGAAGCTTTAGAAGTCTAACAAAAGTATGAGAGATGTTAAGCTGGGAACTGAGAGATTTAAGGAAATGGACTTGCTTAAGCAAAATGAGGTTTGAGCACTAAAGCCAGGAAATATGTGTTTAGCAAAAGCATAGTATGATATTCTGAAAGGCATAAGTGAGAGAGAGAGAGGTAGTAAGGATGAAATTGAGAGAGACAGAAAACGATTGAATGGAGATGCAAGCGTTGCTATAATATCAATGCAGAGATGCTGTTGCTGAATGGCATCGATGATTTTGGCAATGAAAATGTATGGAAAAAATGTGAAAATATATTCATATATGTATATGTAATGCACATGTTGCTGGCAACGATACTGACGACGGACCAACGAGCGATAAGTATAATTGTGGCAATAAAATTGCACTGACTTGACGTCAGCCAGCGGTCGTTGTCTCAAAAAAAAAAAGAATCATACACACACATATATATATACGCATATTTATAGTGACATTTCAAACATGTTTGAAGAAGTACTAGTTTACAACTAGTATTAACTGTCTAAAAATGCACTAGACCGAAAAGCATAAAATTGATCTTAATTATGAAAAGTACTAGTTTACGTCGTATTTTCATTTTATTTCATATGAGTAAAAACTCCAAGTTTATTGTATTTAAAATCTATTTAGTTTGAATAATAATAAATCCGACTTTCAAAATTAGAAAAATAACTTTTTTCAATTTTCTTGAATCGATAGTTAGTTACTCTCCACCGTGAAATATCAAACTGCAATTATACCAGTTTACAGCAAGAATCAATTCACTGAAATCACACTAGTCCGAAAAAGACCAGAAATAACTCACTGAAATCACACTAGTCCGAAGAAGACCAGAGTGGTGCTAGTTAAAAAATTAATTAAATTAATTTTTTAATTTTATTTTTCCCCATTTTTTCCATTTTTCGTTTCCTTCTTTGAAATTAACTTTACAACAACAAATATAATTGTGTCTAAAATCGTTTATTCTTAATAATGATAAATCTATTTTGTAATAATTTCAGAATTTCAAAGGATTAAAACGATAATATTTCTTCTGTTATTGCTTTTAAAACAAATAAAATTAATTTCGGTATTAAACTGAACTAGTCCATTTTAAACTAGTTCATTATGTACTAGTACCGCATTTGTAACTGATACAACACGCTTTTGCTTATGAAAAGTAAAAACATATAGCTGACTAGTTACGAAGTAGTTCTCAACTACCGCATTTGACTGCATTACAGACACGTACTTAAAAGCATCGTATGAGCTCATGCGCACACATGCGTATGTACCATTTGACGGTCACACATTTGAAACGTGCTTTTCTCTCTTATGCACTGACATGCTCATACATACATACATATATATATTTGTAATATATGCATGTATTGTAATTGCTTTGCTGCATTTAAGCTAGAGCCTGCTGTAAGCTCGCTCGCCTGTTCATTGGTATTGCATTACATGCTTTCATGTTTGTATAATATCGCTTGGTTACCGCTCTGTTGCTTCAGCTGTGCCAACTCTCACCAACGTTTCGTTATGCTGCTTTGGCCGTTGTTGTTTTTTTGTTTTCTTCTGCTAAAGTTTTTCTTTTGCTTTGCAATTACGCACATAAATGTTTGAAAATGTAAACACATACAAGTAATATGCGATGTGTTTGCGTGTAATGTAAATGTATGCACCCATTCATGCTTGTAGTACGCATAACAATGTAAAGTTTATGCTTTGTCTGTGCCACAGGCGGCCGTCGATGCTTTGATGTTCTTGGTAATGGCTGAATGCACTGTGGTGTGGGGGCGTTAGGTTATTTGGTACTTATTATCTATTTGGGTTATCGATAAATTAAATACAGTTTGTTATTAGATTAATTTTCTTACCGTGCGAAAAAGGATTTTGGAAAATCTGCTAAGTGAGCTGATTTAATGAAAATTCTAAATTTTAAACAAAAAAATGCTCGTGACATTTTACAGTTATTTTTGGAATTTAAATTAATTTATTTTGAATTCTTTTATTTGTATAATTATCGTTTTGCAGCCGCTGAAGGGATTTTTGGCCGAACTCCTCCTCCAATTTATGGTTTGCGTCTTGATGTTTTTAGAAAATTTAACTGAATTTTTTATTTAAATTAATTTTATATAACTTTTGGATGTTGATCGCACCAGGATTTGAACCCGGGCCTTACGAACGGCAGAACGCAATGCTAACAACTCGGCTATCGCGGCTGCCAATGTTAAATTATTTTACTTGATCGTATTTCTTACTTAACTTTTTTTTAATTTTACTTTATGTTATTTTAATTTATTTGATTTTATTTTACTTTATACTATTTTATTTATTTTGTTTCATTTTACTTTATAATTACTTTACTTTTTAAAATTAATTTTATTTTATAATTTTTTTAGTTTAATTATTCTGTTTTATTATATTTTTTCACTTTATTTTAATTCATTTATTTAATTTAAATTTAATTTGATTTATGATATTTTAATCCTTTTTATATTTTTTTGTTTTATTTCATATCATTTCATTTTATTTTACTTTATGCTATTTTATTTTATTTGTTAATTTAATTTAATTGAATTTTATTTTATTTCATTTCATTGCATTTTGTTTTTTATTTTGTGTTTTTTTTTTGTTCTATTACATTTTATTTTAATTTATATTATTATACTTAAATTTGTGTTATTTTATTTTTATTTTTATTTTCTTTATTTTTCTTTTTATTTTAGTTTATTTTACTTTATTTTATTTTATTTTATTTTATTTTATTTTATTTTATTTTATTTTATTTTATTTTATTTTATTTATTTTATTTTATTTTATTTTATTTTGTTTTATTTTGTTTTATTTTACTTTATTTTATTTTATTTTATTTTATTTTATTTTATTTTATTTTATTTTATTTTATTTTATTTTATATTATTTTACTTCAATTTGTTTTATTATAAATTAATTTATCTTATTACATTTCATTTTATTTGTTTTATTTTATTTTTATTTATATTTTTTTTTATTTATTTAGTTTTATTTTATGTAACTGTATTTCAATTTATTTTTTATTTACTATTATTTATTTATTTTTTATTTATTGTATTTATTTTATTTTGTTTTAGTTTTTAATTTGATTTAATTTAAATTAGTTTTATTTCATTTCATTGTATTTTTTTTTGTTTTATGTTTTTTTTTGTTTTATTACTTACATTTGTTTTATTTATATTATTTTATTTTATTACATTTCATTTTGTTTGTTTTATTTTATTTTAATTTATATTGTTTTTATTTAATTTAGTTTTATTTTATTTAACTGTATTGCAGTTATTTTTTTATTGTTTTATTTTATTTAATCTTATTTCATTGTGTTTCCTTTCATATATTTTTGTTTAATTTTATATTACTTTATTTTATTTTATTTGTTTTAGATTATTTTACTTCAATTTTCGTTATTTTTATTTTATTTAATTTTTAATATATTTATTTTATTTGATTTGATTTCATTAATTTTTCTAAGTTAGTTTTTTGTTTAAATACAGCTAATTATTTTGGGTTTTATTGTTTTATATTTTATATTAATTTATTTTTTTTTATTTTTTTTTATTTAATTAAAATTTATTTTATTCTAATAATTTTTGTTTACATATTCTCGGTAAATCTATATAAAATAATTTAATTTCTCTTTATTTTTCTATACAGTGCAAACTGATCACTACCCACAACTCCGCCCAACAGTTCCGGTCTGTTTCGCTGATATTCGAATATTGACGTTGAAAATTTTAAATAGGCACTTTATGTGTGAAGCGATGCCAGCATAGTGGTAATATTTTTTCAAACTTTATATGTACATTGCGAGTATTGAACAATTTTAAAGGCTTTCTTTTTTGAAGTTCTTTTTCGCTCTTCGTGCCGCTAAAAATCAGCTGGTGCTGTTGATGATTTTTTCTATAACTCCACAGTGACACAGTTTCGTAATAAAAATGAAAATATATGAGAGTATGTATATATACACATATGTATGTATGTCGAAAGTTTTTGTTTGGTTATGCAAAAAATTTCTTTGAACGCAGCTGTAAGCTGGATGTATGCTGACAGTGTTGTTGCACCTAAAAGTATGCAATGGAAATTGGTTAAAAATTGTAGACATACGCTTTTTATTTCTGTTGTTGTGGGTTTTGTTGCATCGTCGTTGGCACGTGTAGGCAGTAGTGCAATCTTATATTTCGTTTTGTTTAAATTTTATTTTATTTTTCATTTTTTTTGTTTGTTTTTTTTTTTTTGCGATTTTTATGTGGAAGACTTTAGTGCATACTTTTTGTTTTTGAAAAAAAAAAAAAATTTATAAAAAATGGGTGGTTAAACTTTACGTTTACCTTTCCGCTTGGCAGGTGTGGAAAACTTTCGCATATGCATATACTATATACAAATGTACATATTATATATGTGCATATATAGAAGTATGTGTCTGCATAACTGTTTGCGCAAAAGGTGAGTGAGCATAAAAATACAGTGAAATTCACTTACACTTATGCCACGTACCGCCTGTCTGTCGGTTCGTTTGTCCATTTGTACATATATATACCATACATGTTCATATGTATGTGTGCTTATGTTCTTGTTTGAATTCCCGTTACGCTTGCAATTCAATTGTTATTGAAATTGTTTAACGTTTATATATTTTTATCAACATTTCTCTTTGTTGCATTTGTGTGCCGCGCTTTATAACCTCTCTTTATGTTTACGTTGTTACGTTGAATTGGTAAAATGGAGTAAAAATATGTGTGTGCGTGTGTGTGTCTGTGCATTTTCTGTATTTCAGACACTCACCTCTGAGTCTCTGTTGAAGTGATTGCCCGTCATGAAAATTACAACTTAAATTGCGCAATTGATATCGTTGAACGTTTTTATGTTATTGCTTGCATGCTTTTAGGGATAATGTTTGCAAGCACATATTCAAACTCGCATACACACACACACACACATATGCCCTCGTTGGACATACAAAATACTCAAATGCTTCACAGGAAACTATGTACAACGGAGATGTGCTCTCTCAATTTATTTCAATTTCAACACCAATTGCGTGAGTCTTGTATGAATCAGGCTAGTAATTTACTATATACATACTCGTACATACATACTTTACTATAAAACTAACTTTTGATAAACTTAAGCACTTAAGGCTTTAACGAGCAGCTGTGCAATCGCAAACAAGTTGGTACTTAAAAGAAAAAAAACATATACTATTTAATTTAAATATCTGAAGATGTGAGTTTGCATTACGTATTTAAAGAAAAAAAATTCTTAATTAAAAAAAATAATTTGGGGATTTTTATATACTCTATTTAAATTATTTAGATATTTGGATCTTTTAAAATTTGAGTGTTTTTTGTGCTATTTTTTCGAAACACATTTATATTTTTTGCATTTTTTATAAAGCGTTTTCGCGGTCATAAACTTACTAAAGAAAGAAAAAAATTATTTAGTTTGACTTTTCAATATTTAAATAAATATAAATTAAAATATTCATACACGTTTTTTAACTTTTTTTAGGTTATTTGTATTATTTTTGAGAGGTATTAATAATATAGTATTTTTATTTTTATTTTTATTTTCTTTTCCATTTTCGTTTTTATTTTTATTTTGATTTTCCCTTTAAGTTCTATTTTTATTTTTATTACTATTTTTATTTTCATTTTTGTTTTCGCTCTTATTTTAATTTCTACTTTTATTTTTATTCTAATTTCTATTTTATTATATTATGTTTTTTACTATAATTTCTATCTTTATTTTCATTTTTGTTTTTATTTTTATTTTTATTTTTATTTTTATTTTTATTTTTAAATTTTTATTTTTATTTTCATTTTAATTTTTATTTTTATTTTTATTTTTACTTTCGTTTTGGTTTTTATGTTTTCTTTAATTTTCATTTCTATTTTCATTTTCATCGTTTTTAATTTAATTTCAATTATTAATTTCGTTTTCAATTTAATTTCTATTTTATTTCCACTTTATTGTTTTTATTTTTCATTTCTATTTTTTATTTTTTGTTTTGTTGTATTTTTATTTTGACTTTAATTTCTATTTTTGTTTTAATCTTTAAGTTTTATTTTACTTTCAATTCTCATTTTATTTGTTTTTTTTTAAATTTCTATCTCTAATTTTATTTCATTTTTGTTCTTATTTTCATTTTTGTCTTTTTTTTAATTCCTATTTCTATTTTCTTGTTTTATTTTATTTTTATTTTTATGTTTCGTTTTTGTTTTGACTTTAATTTATATTTTTATTTTTATTTTTATTTTCATTTCAATTTTTATTTTTATTTTTATTTTCGTTTTTAATTTCTATTTTTATTTTTATTTTTATACTTTATTTTATTTTTATTTTTTATTTGCAAAAATGCAGTTGTATAATTTTTTTTGATATTTTTAATTTTTTTAATTGTTTTTTTTTTTTTTTAATTAATTTATTATTTTTTATTATTTATTAGTTAATTTTTTTTTTATTTTTCAATGGATATTAAAGAAGTTGTTGCTATTAAACCCTACGAACAGTTATAACAAAGATGTCTACTTGACGCGATGAGGATTCAGCAAAGGCTCTAGAAGTCATCCCTGAGATAAGATCAATTAACATACAAGTAACGTATGAATCAGCCATAATAGTTAGCCGTCTAAGTGTCCTATACAGTTGTGTCCAGTTCCGAAATTATGTATAATGTGGAGGCATTCAGAAAATGATATCTCAACTAATCTTTGCCTAGTAGTGAAGAATACACGGAATGCGAACCCATCGGTAACAGTGAAGATATCTGTATCTGTAATGATCGGACTAAATGTGAGGCAGGCACACGAGCAGAAGAACTTCTGTAACTACGTCAATTACCAAGGCAGCTTCAAAGTCATTGACCTCAAGCCTCTATTTCAAGCAGATATAATGGGCAAACAGGCAAATGCTTTAACGATAAAGTCAGTGTATCAAAGCACATATTAAATGCGTTAGAACATGCGTAGTGGCTATTTATAGCCTATCGTGCGAAAACACAATAAATACCACTTGATCACACGGGGTGTATTAAAGAGCAGACGATCCAGCTAGCGGTGGTGACACTGGTGAGGTTTTCAACAACGACTTCCTCAGATCCTTCAGCGCCTGTAAATTTTGTTTAAAACAGTTGGCCATGGAGGAGTTCTTAAGGTCTTAAAAGTCTTCCAGGACGTAGGACGTATTGTACTATTAATTTATTGTGTGGCAGCGTGAAAGAGACGATATCATTCATATCATATCATATCATTCTTATGGGTGTATTAACGGGGCCTGTAATTCTGAGTTATCATCTCCATAGGTCGACGAAATGCCGGAACACTACCTATGCGAGTGGTCGGCCTTCAGCCGATTGAGACGTTACATGTTAGGAGCGAATTTTTCGCAAACGGCTTAGGTGCGGGCGTTTGCTGTCAGGTTCTCAACCTCCCTCTTTCACTCAACCAACAAATGATTGATTCTTTTTATTATTTTAATATTTTGTAAAAAAAAGGTTCTTTTTAATTCGCTGAAGTGATTTTCGGTCGAGTTCTTCCTCCGATAATTGGTATGCGTTTGATATGATTCCAACAAAAGACGTGACCTACAGTTCTTTCTAATCCGCCTTCGAACGGCCGATTGATTTGTATGAGGGACTTTTTTTAATGTCAGAAATACCTACACTCGGAGGGCTTGACCTTCCCTGCCAAGAGTTGCCCACAATTAGAATAATGACTTTTCTATTATTTTAAATATATGTATGTGTAAAATATTTTTTTGCTTTATTTGAATTTTTTCAAAATTTTGATGATTTTTAATTGCATTAAAAAAAATACATTAAATGTGACTGTTAGTAATAGAAAATTACACTTACTTGCGCCTCCGAATGTGAAATCGCCTACGTTTTATTTTTCGTGTTTTTAAACATGTTTCAATATTTTATTTTTATTTTGAGTTGTTGTTGTTGTTCGTCCATGATAGCGTGAGCGATGTATGAGAAAACGCAACAAATAAAAAAAATGGTAATAGATATACAAGAGGAAGAGAGAAGAGAGAAAGAAAGAAATTGTTTTGAGTAGCTTGAACGATAACAAAAATCTTCAAACTTTCAAAACTACACAAACAAAAACTAGTTTTCTTTTGAAACGAAACAACAACACAAAATCGTAATTATTTAATACTAATTAACAAACGAACAACAAAAAAAATTGTTCTTTATTTTGTATAAATATTGTAAAGTTTTCCTTAGAAAAATCCTTTAAAAGACATGAGAAGTAGATAAGAGAATAAGAAGAAGAGAAAAGAGAAAAAAACAAAGGCATTCATTAATAATATTTCAAAGCAAATTGTTGCAATGATAAATTGAAGAGCTTTAAAGCTCTGCATTAATTACATATGTACATACAATAAATATGATTAATAAGAAATGTGTTTATACAAATGGCAAATGATTTAAAATTATTTGGGGGCAAAATAATTAACAAATTTCGGAGAGCTTTTTCAACGAAGCTTTATTAATATATTTATTACAAAAAAAAAAAATATAGTTAGAGTAAATACTTAACTACCCAAGTATTAAAGCTTAAAAGCTTTTTAGAGTTCATTATCGTCAAAATATCTAGCTGCTGATTATTTGCCGATGACGACGAAAGTGTGCTTTCAAGCTCCATTGTCAATTTCCGAATTAAACTTTATTTATAATGCTCTAACTATATTTAATTTGAATTTCTCATTTTTTTATTGTTATTTGTAAATAACAATTTCACCATATTTTCCTTTACGATTAATAAATTTTACCTTCGAAAGGTATAAAATTGTTGAAAAAATGCTTAAACAAACTTTTCACACTTTTTAGCCCCGAAGTTCATATATTTGGGTCATCCAGTGGATTAAATTTCGAGCTTTAGTGAAAGCTTGAGATTTTTTTAATAAAAGAGAAAACTCTTGATTCGGTTATTATTATTATTTATTGTTAATATTTACAATATTTCTAATAAAAGTGTGAATTACATTTTGGGTTGATTTAAGACTCTAAACAATTTATTATTTTTAAGCTAACACCATTCGAATGTGCTTATAGTAAACTGATTTATAATCGTAATTTACGTACGATTTTTTTTACAATTTTTCTGTTTAACTTATAATGAAGACCTTTTGATACTTACTTGTCTCACCAGTGGTACAAGTCTCTGGTTTCGATGGCGGTCCACGTCCTATCGTATTTACCGCTATCACATAAAATTCATATTCGGTATATGGGCTTAAAGCTCTTACAACATAGAACATTGTTATAATGCCGCTGATTTCACTGAAAGCCTGTACGAAGAAGAAGTAAATGAACGAAAGATAAAATATGTTTCAGAAAAAAAGTAAAAAATATAATTTATTGCCGGATAAATAAATATAAATTTTCATCTTTTTCCTTAGAAGCTTCACTTTTTTGAAAACTATATATCAAGCAATATAATATTTTATTTTATTAAAAAAGGTTATTAAGCACACCTGATTCGCATTTTTCGGCTTGTACTGTATCACATAGTATTGCAAGTCTTCGGGTCCTTTATAAGACCACTCCAAACGTACTGAAGTGGCGGTTACCTCCGAAATTTGCACGTCGGTTGGAGCAGCTGGAAGTGCTGTTAGCGTACATAAATAAAAAATAATTAGATTGAACAAAATCATAGATGCTTTAAGGATAAGCACAACTTACATTGAACTTTCACCATCGCCGTCGCTTCAATTTGCCCCAACGACGATGCCGCTATGCATGTGTAATTTGCGCTTTGTTGTATATTTGGTAAATGAAGTATATTTCGTCCAATAGGTATATCGTTTTCGGGTGTTAAATCTTGAGCGCCAATATATTAAGAGTAATTATGTACACAGTAAGGCTTAGAACAAAAATATACAATGAAAATATAATTCAACAATCACCTTTCATCCATTTCACATGCGGCATAGGTGAGCCCACAGCAATGCAGGATAAATTCAAACTCGCTCCCAACATAACTTCGTTAATGGGCTCGGGTGGTCGTGAAAATGTGGGCGGTACACGACGTACTTTCACATATAAATTCGTTGCTTTGGAATGTTCTGTACCAACGGAATTCTCAGCGACACATTCGTATTTGCCTTGATCCTCTTCCCGACTGTTTTCGATTTGTAGACCACCTAAAAGTAGACAATGAAAAAGGCAAATGTTATGAGAGAATCTTTGGATTATTTATATAAGGTTATATACA
>JAWMAG010000004.1:25310000-25410000 GCA_037013455.1 Ceratitis rosa
TACTTTTGCTGCCTGTTTTGGTGTTAAAGCTACTGTTGCATGTCCGAAGGTTACACGTTTGCTCTTTCGTCCGTTCGTTCATTCATTCAGTCATTTACTCACTGCACTGCTGTCAGTTTTTTATTTATTGTATTAATGTACGCTTTACGCCAAACTTTTATTGCTACACAATTTTTGTGGAGAGTTTGTATTGGCCTCATAAAGGCGCAACATCAAACGAAAATTGTTAACATTTTGGTAAACGAGCACTTGGCATTTGAGGTGGGCGGGCGAGTGGTGAGAAGTGCTTTTGAAATGTTTCAATGCAATTTATCAATATAAAATGTATACTTTTAGGTGATCGCTATAAATTACGAAAACTATACGCTTACAAAATTGGCCAATTTAGATGGAGGTTGGGAGAAATATGTATTGTACTTAATATAATAATATTTCAGAATAAATGATAAAAAGTAGTTTGGTAAAAAATTATTCACAATGTTTTGTTTTGTCGAAAAAAAAAAATACAAAAGTGACTTTATTCATGAAAATGAGTAATTAATTTAAACGATAAAAATTATTAAATGAACAACATAAGTCTGCTGGCCGCAGTTTTTCGACTTATTTTTATATATTTAAAAGTTCTGAAAACAAAAAAACTTCAAAACATCTGAAAGCTTTGCTACTTTCGTGGTGCTATGAAAATATGTAAAAAAGATTATACGCGAAGTATGTTGGCTTGGAGATCAGGATAAAGTTTGGTCAAATCATATAGCTTGCTGTTGAAGATCTTTGATTCAAGGATCACAGAAAACATTTCAATGAATGGCAAGTGATTCACGCTGATCATTATTTTTCTTCATATAATGTGAATCATTCAATTTCAAACCCAAATCAGCAAGCAAATACCAGTACCTTAGGCTCATGCTACCATCGAAGTGATGCTCTCCTCTGACGAAAATGGTACTGCTTCGGAACTCGATGTCTAGCCATGGTTTGAAATTAAAGATGACAGTATTAGTCATATTAGTATAGTTCGAAATTACTTTCTTAGGGCGAGCTAATTGACTTGGTAAGAGATTCCTAAAAACGTTGCTCAGTATGCCAGGTTCGAAGCTCAAAAACGGGAATTTTCTTTTGTCAAGAGTGACTTGCCTCTTACTTAGATACCGTTAGAGGCAGTTTTAACTTCCCACTTTACCCTACCGAACGAGTTGGATTATTGTGACGATATGACCATCGGATCAGTTTCATTTTCATATATTTTTCAGCAAGAGTCTTTGAAGAAGCAGCTCATATTCTGTTTTTCCTGTCGATCCTTTTATATCTCATAATAAACCCTACTTGAAATTAGTGCTTTGCCACTTAAAAGTGCAAGTCTGCGGTGATTTAAAATTGGTTATTAGGCATGTTGCTCTAACAACAATCTGATTTTACCAAATACCCTTGTGTTTTGTATATATCAGATAGTAGAGATGAGTAAATCACTGAGCCTCCCTCGTTAAGCTCCATTGGACGTTGGCGAAAAGAGCGACCTGCATGAAACTTTTAACCCTCCACATAAGTTCTCCTTCTTCAAATAGAGCTGGGATTGATGAAGAAATTTATAAAGCCACATCCAAGCAATAGAAAATGCTTCAAGTATTAGTCTAGTAAAAAGTAGTCCATTGTCGTTTATAAATTGAAGGCATTATTTATCATAGTCCAACTAGTCCGATTATAAAGAACCTCAAATAGCAATCGTCCGCTTAAAATTGGCAAAATATGGTATGCCCGACAATGGGAACCTAAGTATACTCTGCCCGATCCCACAGTCTGTGCCAAATACCCTGGGATAAGCCTCTTCAATATCGCTTACACATTACCATGGGCCAAATCTCGGAAAAGACCCGTCAAAAGAGGATCGACACAGACCAGATCTACATCGATTTTAAGGTAGTCTTTAACAAAACGAATACGGCTGAGTAAACTAACGTTAAGCAACACTAAAAGCTCGCCAGGATCGGGAATGACCTCTGAGAGCCTTCATCTTGTGATTTCTTCAATTTGATGCTGAAAAAAGAATAAGAGCTGCAGAGCTGAATAAAGAAGGTACAATCTTCTATAAGAGTGATATGGACATTATTGGCCTCAACAACCGCGCCGTGAGATCTGCTTTTCCTAGACTGGATAAGGAAGCATAGGATATGGATCTGGTAGTGAACGAGGGCAAGATGAAATATCTCCTGCCATTACACAAACAGTCATCGCATTCGCGACTTGGCTCCCACGTCACGGTTGACAGTCATAACTTTGAAATGACAACGTCGGATCGACATTGTTTAGAGAATCAAGAAACAGTGGCTATGTTAGAAGGCTCAGGTGGAGGAGGACCTGGTGAAGCTTGTTATTTGCTATTGGCGCTAAACAGCGAAAAGAAAGAATGAAGTTGAAAATATTACGTGAAGGTATTAATAAGCAATAACAAATAAATATAGGCCTTTAAAAAATTTTAAATTATTTTACTGGAAAAGACTTAAAGTTTAATAAACAACCAATGTTAAAATTGAGCTTTAACTTCGTTAAAAAAGCTTTGCTGGCACAAGATGATTTATTCCCAAAAAAGTGCGGATATTTCGCTTACACCCCTATTCGTAGCGGGTTGACTGTACAATCAAGGCCAACACATTTTTCCGGCACAACACCTTATAGAGGCAACACAACACGGCCAGCCGACAGCTGAACACTTGCTGCGCGTGTCTATAGCATTTCCGCTTACTAATGCATGTGCCGTTATTGCTGTTATTCTTGTAGTTAAGAACCATGCCGTTATTCTTCTTGCGTGTGAGTGCACTGACCCGACGAAACTACAGCGTTTGGCAATAATCTATAGACTTCGTAAGGGTTACCCCTTAGCTGGGTTTCACTTTGCTACGCATTCATAATTGCTTAATTGAAATTCATTGCGCGCATGTAGGCGGAGAAAGGCAAAATTAAGGTACTCGAAATGAAGTAGGAAATCGTGCATGGCGTATTCCAATGCTTTACTTTCTCGGTGAAATAAATTGGGTTTGAGAATTTTAGTAAGGAGCATTAAAAACTTGTCAAAAAATGAATTTAAATTTTCTTTATTTGAAAAGATCCATATTTTTATATAGTCTTTTCATAAAGTGCTTTCTAAAAATATTTTTATGACTCTTGTAAGAAATTAAGCTTTTAAACTTTTACATAAATTTAAGTTTTAGAGCCTTAATTGGTTTCAAAAAAGTAATTTTGTCTTTTCTTCTTACTTCTTAATAATATTTTAGAGCTGTCATACCAATTTTTTAATAAAGTTTAAAAAGCTTTTGAAAGCTGTAATAATTTTTTGAACTTTCAAAACATTTTCTGGCTGTGAAACATTCTAAAGAGTGTTTTTGTTAGCTTTGAACTTTTCCTAAAAATTTAGGCCTTAAGCTCTTATATAAACTGAGTTTTTAAAATAATTTTCACCTTTTCTTAGTTTGTGCTTTCTTCTCACTTTTGATTATGAAGAGTTTTCCCCACTTTCCAAAAGCTTATTATAAAGCTTTAAACAAAATAAATATGTTATAAACTTTGCATTGAGCTTTGCAAAATTTTAAAATTTTTATTATTTTTTTATAAATCTTTTAAATTTTTTTTATATTTTTTTTGATTATTTCAAGCATTTTAGGACTTAAGCTTTTACATCAATTTAGTTTCTAATACTCCTCTCAGAGCTTTTATGTGCTTTTTTACTTTGGAAAACTTATATTTGGTTTAAAAAAGGGGAATAAGAAAATGTTGAAAGTTGAGCTTTTTCAAAAGAAAATTGCTTTTACAGTATTGCAAAAAAAAAAAAAAAAATGCAGAGTAAGTGTTCAATTGTTCAATTGAGTGCTTAATATTTGGCTTTTTAAAAAGATCTATCTTAATTTCAACATTTTTTTAGAATTTTTTTATGGAAAGGTTAAGCTTTTAGATTTTAAAAATTCAAAAAGCACGAAGTAAAAATACTTCTATTTATTTTATCGAGTTTTAGTTAATACTTTTAAGACTTTTTCAATCAGGAAAGAAACATAAGTGCTAACAGTATTCAGTGCTTCGAGCTTTTATAATTATAAACGATAGCACTTTATTTTTGATTAAGGCTAACAAAAACATTAACCAAACAAAGTAAAAGCTTTTTAGAGCTTTTTTAAAATCTACAACGGCCAAGCACTTAAGTTATCCATTAGAAATAAATTAAAGCTTTGTATGCTTTGAAGCTTTTTAAGAAATTATTTTAATAAAAATTCATATTATGTTAAAAATAATAGTAGAAATTACTGAAAAACTAGAAAATATAAACAAATTCACAGAGCAGAGCTTTCACCCAGAAACTTAAAAATAAAATGAAGCTTTTAACAAAAACTTAAATCTACCATATTTGTGAAAGCTTTTCGCGCTTACGAGGCTTACTTTCTATCAGCTTGCATATAGCTTTTGACTTAAAGTTTACAACACTTTTGTAAAAGCAAAGAAAGAGCTACACCAAACTACCAACGGAAGTTTTCGACGATAACGTTTATGGGACTTTATGCCACCATGGTGCAATATTATTATTACTATTATACCTTGCGTCCTACCCGCAAAGCTGTAAAATGAGCTACATAACAGGTTCATAATTAATAAATTTACCGGCCACATGCCGAGTATCTTCTTAATTACATATTTATGTATGTATCTATGTGAAATTCATTATAACATTTACACTCTAATAAAAAGTAAATAGTCTATAGGGGGAACGTACACTCAAAAGAATTACCTACGTACGTTAAAATATAATATGTACATTTGTAAGTGCACATATGTACGCATACATAAATACATATGTATTAATGCTATTTATTACACACTTCTTGCAACAGTGAAAATTTCCAGCTAAAAATCCATAGTGAAAAGATTATGATAAAGCAAGCATATCCACATGCGCAAGAAACTGCTTACTGCACGAAATGTGCGAAGAAAAGTAATGAAGAAGTAACAGTGAATGCATGAACGAATAAAGGAAATTAAGAAAAACGAAAAACCGCAAGTAAATCTGCGGCACACTATGCAGCATACCCATGCATATATAATACTATATACATATATACATATGTCTGTATGGGAAGAAAAAGATTGAGAAGAAGGAAAAAAATTGCTGTAGCCAAAAAGCAAAAAGACTAAAAAATAAAATTGACTGCGAAATTTCACAAGTACCACAAAGGAAATACAACAGCGTGACGACAACGTTGACAAGGACAATAAAAATATTTTGTACACACAACAGGCAAAGCGAGATTGTCGACAGGGCTATGAGTGCGAGTGTAAACAACCTTTGCTGTACAAGTTGTTGCATATATGGTATACAGGCGCCAACAGTCATATGAGTGCATGATATTCTGCTTTTAGCTCTCATACATATTTCTATCTATGTATTACCATTTGTATATATATATGTGTGTGTGTGTGCGCTTGTGCATTGCACGTCCATGCGGTGTACCTCAACTGCATTTCCGCTGCGTCAGGTATTTTCATATGCGAATGAAGTTGTTGATTTTTATTTTACTTTCATGCTCATCTCACTTTTTTTTTGTTGCGCCTTTTTAGTGACTTCCTGCTTTGCTGACTTCTCACTGTATCAGCTATATAGGTATGTATGAGTAACTTTCTTTATTTTCATTGCTATTATAGAGGCTTACACTTTGTTATTGTTGTTGTTGTTGCAACGCTACATTCTTCCAATTGGCACCATATCAACATACATATATCTGAGTATTTCCCCTTTTACCTTTACCAGGTAGATTTTTATTTGTCTACAGTATGTGTGGTAGGCAAAGTAAGCGTGTGTCAACAGGCACTGTGCCTCTAAGGAAATGAGCAGCCGCAATGCTTGTATATAATATAAATACAACAAAAAAAGTATTTATGTTATGGGCATAACAATTTGGATACGGCAGGTGATGGCATGAAGCTGTAGCTGGTATAGTTGAGACACGTATATGATTTCTTGAAAGCTCGGATTATAGTTGTTCTTGGAATATAATTATGTCAAAATTTAATCCGAAGCTTAGATCTCTCCTTTGACAAGTTCAGTCTCAGAGAAATATTTTCTTTTTAAAAAAATTATATTGTTTTAATAGTAAGTTCTTTATATAAAAGTAGAAACAAATTAAAACCAACGCTACCTAGCGTAAAATAAAATGAAATAAAATAATACATATAAAAATAAAATAAAATTAAGCAAAATAATAAAATTAAAAAATAAAATAAAATAATAATAACAATTAAAGAATGAAATAAAATAAAGTCAAATCGAATGAATTTTCCCAAGTTATAAAAAAATTAAATTAAAGTAAATTAATTTAAATAAATGAATTAAAACGAAATGAAATGAAAAAGTAAAGTAAAATCAAATAACATAAAAATATAAAGTAAAATAAAATAAAACAAAATAAAAAAATTAAATAATAATATTAAACTAAAATAAGATAAAATAAAATAAAATAAAGGAATAAAAAATAATAATTTCACCAATATAAAAACCAAACAACAAGATCATACCTTCTGCTCAAATATAAACTCGACAAGGACAAGACATATGGCCATACTTTTTTTTGCTTAGGTTGGCAGGACTGTTATATGTTTACATGTCAAATTTGAGCGCGATCTGTCACATAGTTTTTTTTTTACGGCACTATAAACAAGTCAACCTCGAGTGTGTTTTTCGAATTTTACTATGGAAATTAACGTTGAGCAAAGAGTTTGTTTGAAATTTTTTTATTCCAATGGAATAAGTGCGACGGACGCAATGAAAATGTTGCAGAAGGCATATGGGGAGTCTTGCCTATCACGTGCACGTATTTTTGATTGGTATAAGTCGTTCAAGGACGGCCGTACATCGCTGGAGAACTTGCCCCATGATCGTCGTCCAGCAACGTCAATAAACGAAGACCAAAACGTCGAAAAAGTAAAGACCAAAAACAACGTAAATATTGTTCCGCAAGCACCGTATTCACCCGACATGGCACCGTGTGACTTTTTTCTTTTCCCTAAACTCAAATTGCCGCTTCGTGGAAACATTTTCAGTCGATTAAAGTCATAAAAGAGAATTCGCCTTAAGCGGCCTACCAGAAGTGTTATGAATATTGGAAAAAAAGGTGGCATAAGTGTATCGCCTCTAATGGTGACTATTTTGAAGGGGATAAAATAAATATTGAAGAATAATTAATCGTTTTTGTTTTATTGGACAGTCTCGTTTATATTTGAGCAGAAGGTAAAATACGATTAAACTAAATAAAATTAAAATAAAAAATTAAACTGAATAAAGTAAAAAAAAGACAACAAGAATAGAAAAATAAATTTAATATTATAAAAAAAAATTAAACAAAGTAAAAAATTAAAATGCAATAAAGCATAAAATGAAATAAATACACATTGAATTAAAAAAATATAAAAAAAAAATAATCATAAAAATAGGAGTAAAAATAAAATTAAGAAAAATAAAGTTAAATATACAAAATTAAATATAATAAATAGGAAAAAAATAAATAAAAAAATTTAACTAAATTAAAGTACAAAACAAAATTATATAAAACCTATAAAAAATTTGAAAATTTTAAATAAAGAAAATTATATGAAATTAATATAAAATTATTTAAAACAAAATATAATAAGCAAACAAGTAAATAAAATTCAATATATAAGAATAATAATACCCAACAAAAACAAATTGATCCATTAAGAAGTTTCACTATGACCAATGCGTCTATCATTTCTCTACGACTTGCGAGAGTAGGTATATTTAGAAGCTTTAAACGGTTGGTACAGGGAGGAAGTTTTACCGGTAGTGTTCCATCGGAAAAGTCTTAATGCAAAAAGTAAAAATTGTTTGAGAACAGACTCTGACTTATCGGAATGAACTATGTCATATCATATGACATAGTAGATTTGTATTTCATGGCGGACGAAAAGGTAGAAACCTTACGTTTGGTGTTAACAAAATCATAGAACAGCTTTGGATTGTGTAAAATATTATTTTTAGTAAAATGAAATAAAATAAAATTAGATTAAATCAATAATAAATTTTTTTATTAAAACAAGCTGCAGTACATCTTGGCACATATACATACATACAAGTAAAAAACATTATTAAATCATTTGTTTTGTTTTTCACTATTCAAAACACATAAAATACTATTATTATAAATATTACGCGCTGAACTAAGGATGACCCTCACTTGTAATATCTATGGCAAAATGTTTGAGTGTTCAAATCCATAAGAATATATGATAAGTACATAAGCAACGACAGTGCAAGTGTGCCTAGTCACATGCACATAACATATGTAAATACATACATGGATTTGTGTAAAGCTACGAATGTATGAATTGCCTTCTCCCTTAATGCTGGTTCATTTCATATTTAAATTCATATTCCAAATGGGATTATTAATGAAATTATTACACAATTTTGCATTTTGCAGCTAATTTCTGCAGCAAGCCATTTTGCTGTGAATATCAGAATGTGAGGATTACTACTGGCGCATGCCGTATAAAAGGAGATTGAGATATTTGTTTTGACCCATTTTTTCATTCATATTCTAAGATTGCTTTAACATTGGAGGAGCTTAAATTTAGTTGGAGTTGATTTAAAGTCTAAATTCATTAAATAAAATTAAATTATAAGCTAATGTAAAAGAAAGGTAAATAAAAAAAATATATAAATTAAAATTAAATAATATAAAAAAACATAAAAAAAAATAATATGAAATGAATTGAAATAAGAAATTTTAAATAAAACAAAATAAATTGAAATTAAAAAAATAATGTTAAAATTAATAAAATCAAAACCACACCTAAGTGTAATAAAATTAATTAATATTAAAATAAATTAAAATAAAAACAATAAGTGAAATAAAAAAAATTAAATAAAGAAAATGAAATAAAAAAAAAATAAAACAAATCTAAATGAAATAAATCAAATTAAAATAAAATAAAATAGAACATTATAACATTATATGAAATTAAAAGAAATAAATTAAACTAAATTAAAATACAATAAAATAAAATATATAAAAATTATAAAATAAAATAAAATAAAATAAAATAAAATAAAATAAAATAAAATAAAATAAAATAAAAAAATGTAAAATAAAATACAATATAATAAAATAAAATAAAATAAAATGAAATAAAATAAAATAAAATAAAATAAAATAAAATAAAATAAAATAAAATAAAATAAAATAAAATAAAATAAAATAAAATAAAATAAAATAAAATAAAATAAAATAAAATAAAATAAAATAAAATAAAATAAAATAAAATAAAATAAAATAAAATAAAATAAAATAAAATAAAATAAAATAAAATAAAATAAAATGATATAAATCAAAATAAAATAAAACAAAATCAATTAAAAAATAAAATAAAATTATATAAAACAAAATAAATTAAAATAAGGTAAACAGATTAACATAAAATAAAATTAAATGAAATAAAATATAAAAATAAAATTAGAGGGAAATAAAAGAAAACTAAATAAATAAAAAATAAAATAACACAAAATAAATATAAATATTTAAATGTTCATGAGAAGCAGTGTAGGCAACCAATATATCGAAAATAAAATGGTCTGATGAAGAAAATAAGGAAATAAGGAAATGACTAGGTAGACGAGCGGAAATGCAGCTGAGTGCTTTGCCAGACGAACACTTATGACGAAGGCGTCATTTCCTTATTCAGAAAACCAGAAAGATATTTCAATACAAAGATAAATATGTTTTAAATTCCAATTAAAATCCTGCATGTATACAAGTATTTACTTAAAATCTTCTCAATGCTGATGTTGCCACACTAAGCAAGCGTTCGTGTGAGTGGAGGTCAAGGCGTTTGAGTGACTCACTTAGCACGCCACTTAATGGCTTATGAGTAAATAATTTCAACATTTCACATTTTGTGTGATTGTTAGTAATTAAAACTTCACAAATGGGGTGAGGGAATGGCGGAAAATGCCTGCATAGAATGCAACAAACAATTTCTGTCACTCAAAAAAGCAACTGCCACTTTGATGACAACTCAAATGATAATTATCGTATGGCTGTAGGTGTGTGTGTGTTTGTGCTGTAAGTGTTTGGCTGACATTTGAAGTGAAATGGCAATAACAAGTCGTCAACAAGACGCGCCACTTGTTTTTTTTTTGCTTTCGCTGCGCCACAACTTTCAATTACGAAAATGTTATTAACTCCACTTTATGTAAACGATGCTCGTGCAGTATGTGTGAATGTGTTTTTTTACTCAAGTTTTTCATTAGCACGCGAGGAAATTCTGCAGTAATTGTGAATAGCTAAGAAAGTATGCAAGTATTTCAAAAAAAACAAAAAAAAATAAAACATAGCAGAAGAGCAGAAAAAGAAAGAAATGTAATTAGCGAGTCATTTCATGGCTTATTCGGCGAACATCAAATGGCAAGTGGCAGCATTGAGGCGACACTTTTGGTATGCCATTTCATGGAGTGCGCTAGGAAGAGTGATAGGGAGAGTACAGTTATTCGAATGAAGTGCACTCGAGAGGGGAGTATGCCTTGCACTTCGTAAAAGTTGTTAGTGAAGTGTCGTGTAGTGAAGTGCATTTTCAAGTGCAGTTTGGAAAACATCACTCCACTTGAGAATCTAAATTTCGAACAGTCGTCGCTTGTGTGCCAAGGTACCCCAACTACTACATTCAATTAGCTTAAGTGCTGGCAATTTGCGAAAACATATCTGTATGATTGCTTACGGGCTAAAGCGAATAGATTCAACTGACTGTAGAGACAAGGAAAATTTTTATGGAATTATTATCATTTTAATAAATAAAAAATATGTAAATTTGTGATTTATTAGAAAATTTATAGAAATATATGTAATGACACAATCGTGGTGTGGTGAAATTGAAGACTTTTGGCAAAAAAAACGTAATATTTTCTGTTAAAAATATCTAAAACAGGCGAGTTGGCGAGTGCTCAGGGTATGGAAAGCTGCTTTGAAACTTTCCTACAGACTTGAGTTCGTATCTATATATAATAGACCGCTGCAACAACTTCCAGCCGAGCTCCTCTTCCAATTTGTGGCGTGCGTCTTGATGTTTTTCCAACAAACGGAAGGACCTACAGTTTATACTAATCCGCCTCCGAACCGCTGATTTTTTTTATGAGGAATTTTTATTTTATGTCATAAATGCATCCGAAGGGGTTGAAATTCCTTGTCGAAGGGCGACCGTAATTAGAAAATTTAACTTACTTTTTTTAAATAAATAGATTGGCTATAATTATTGGATGTTGGTAATAAGAACTAGAATTCCTGGCCTTACAAGTACGACTGCCTACGGAAAATGGATGCTCATAGACGCATCACACAAACGATACAAATGAACGTCAGCGGATCTTTAGGCCAGAGAGTTAGAGCTTTTTCACTAAAGTTTACTTTCTTTTAGCAGTTATTCAAAGCTTTACCGGCACTGCCCTCCACACAAGGAGGCTTCAAAAACTGCAGCCATACGGTTTTCTACTCGACTGGCACACCTACTCTCTGAGAGCACTGATCAGCAACTCGGTATAAGGGTAGTGTTGGACGACATTTCAAGCCTCCGACGTATAGCTGCAAGAAGAAAGGTCGAAACACAGCTGGCTGGGGATGATTGCCGTGCCACAGTAAAGAGGAAACAGGCCGCCTACCTCGCAATGTTGTAATCGACCACTACCCGAGCGAGGTGGTATAGATACCAAGAATTGATATCAAAGCAGCCTTCGTCGAGTTTAAAGCAACCTATGACAGAACGAAAAGGAGCTGCTCTTCCGCTACTATGTCTGAATTTGGTATCGCTAGAAAACTTATACGGCTTCTTAAACTGCCTTCTTCGAGCCGTTTGTTACCAAATGAGGTTTAAGACAAGGTGATGCCTTGTCGTGTGACTTTTGGTCTGTGACTGCTGGAAAACAAAAAGCGAGCTGCAAAACTGAATGGAAGGTATAATTTTCTATAAGAGTGTACAGCTACTGGCGTAAGCCGATGATTTTGACATCAGTAGCCTCAACGACCTCCCCGTGAATTTTGCTTTTTCCAGAATGCATAAGGAGGCAAAGGTTATGGGTCTTGTAGTGAACGGAGGCAAGACGAAATATCTCCTACTATTAAGTAAACAGTCTAAAGTATTTGCGACTTGTCTCCCACGTCACTGTTGACAGTCATAACTTCGTGGTCGTAGATAATTTCGTCTATCTAGGAACCAGCATCAACACCAAAAACAATGTCAGCCTTGAAAAGCCCTGAATCACTCTTGCCAATGGGTGTTACTTTCGACTAAGTAGGCAATTGAGAAGTAAAGTCCTCTCTTGACGAACGAAAACCGAACTCTATAAGTCGCTTATCGTACACGTCCTGCTATAAGGTGCGGAGGCATGAACGATGACAGGAGTCGGTTTTGCGAGTTTTAGAGTGGAAGGTTATACGAGTTGGGAACCGCGAATACTGCCGCCGATGGAATGATGAGCTATATGATAAATACGGCGACATTGACATACGTCAGCGAAGCAAGAAAAAGTGGATGGATAAGAATACTCTAACTTTGCCGAGGGAGAAGAAGACCTCCACTTCTTAGGAGAGACGCGGCTGAACTACCATAGGTATTTCCAATTGAGGTCAAGAGCGAAAAGAAGCAATGAATGGTAATGGTAATGGAAAGAAGAAGAAGAAGTTTAGTCTTTTTTGGACTGGTTCAATTTTGTTTAGAAAATATTAGTAGTAGACCATTACGTCTTCTGACTAAATTTAGATTTTACTGCAAGCTATGTAGATATACAGACATTTAGGCGTTTTACTAACACTCAAATGTACCTATACACATGAACATACGAGTATATATGTAAATACTTATTCTAAACCGTAATTGTCACCACAACGGCTGTTTTGCATATTAACACACATGAACGCATAGGTAAAAGCCAAGGGAGATGAAACTGAAAAATCACCCTTTGGCTTCAATACGAAAACTAAAACACTGTTGCTACTTATATATATATATATGCATGTATATATACAATACATATAAATTCCTTGACACGTTTTCTAGCTGAGATTTGTCGATTTATCTAAGCTTGCTGCTTGCTGCTGCTGGCAATAAGGTACACTATTATTTCGGTTTATTTTGCTTGTCACCTGATTTTTCTTCATCTTACTTGGGAGACACTTATATTTATATACTAGCAGTGTGAGCCTGTGTGATTGAGTTTATTTTATTTGTTTTCGACATATTTTTGCACTTTCTTTACTAGCAGCTTATGGAATATGTTACTGCTGCTGTCGGCTTGTGGCTGTCTGTGTACGACTTTTTTGCCTTCACTCTAAGGATATTTCTTAGTCTTGCTGCTATGCTTTTCTACCTGCCTGTCTTTGTCTACTTGCTTTTGTATCTATGGGTATTAAGATTTATATGCCTGGCACATTGTCGCCATTTATTTTAAAGGCAGATGGAACATGTTTGCTTTATTGTAGTTGTAGTTGTAGAATAGCAAATGTTAAGCAAAAGCAGGTGAGCAAAGGCAGTTGAGGAATGGGGTGTAATGGACTTGGTGTGCGCAGTTATTGTAGAGGAGGTGTTTTGTAGTAAGCAGATGTCAGGATATTATTATTTTTCTTGCTACGCTAGTTCATATAGATGAGTGTATTTGCTTTGTTATTGTTGTTATTGCATTTGAACAAGCTGTCTGATGGCTTACACAAATAAAAAAGAACAACCGCCAGTGAAATAATATTTATTATGTTAAACAAAAGCCAAACTATTGAGTGTGAGAGAAAAGGACTGACAAAAGAACAAATTCCAAAGCTTGCAATAGTGAAAACCTAAAACGGTTCAAGGGGAATTGTGGAACAAAACTGCGACAGATATACAAGTATGTATGTATTGGCGGTGGTCTTGAGGCCGTAAAAAAGGCAAAGGTAAAGGTGTCAACAGACAGAAAAATATCTATATAAATAAAAAAAAAACTACAAAATAGCACTTATATGTATTAAATAAAAGAAATAGTGAAGAACATATTGTGTGGCTGAAGCCAAGGAAATTGATGAAGCTGAATGCAGAAAAATGGCAGCAAAAGTCAAAGGTTCAATTTCCGCCATATTGTCAGTAGCCATTCGCTGGCGAGTGACTATTGATGTAAAGGTAAGGGATATGCATCACTATTAAAAGAAAACAAATTTAGAAAGAGGGAAGCAAAAAAATAAAATAAATGAAAAAGAATACAAGCATATAGGCAAATGAGTGATAACAGAGGCAGAGACTGTGTAGGAAATTAAGTGGAAGTACTTCTTGCGTGCCACACATTTTTATAGTTATTCAACACTATACTGTTATTTTTTTGTATTGCGAAAGCAAAGAAAAAGGTCAAAGCAAAGTATAATATTAGTTTTCTGTCTATTTCGAAAAGAAAATAGATAGAGATCAAAGCAGCTTGGTAGTCATACTAATGGCAATGACGCAAGAAGATTTATGAAGAAAATCAAATAAACGAAGGGAAGGCAAAAGAAAATAAATTATACCAATATATTTGCACAAAATAAAGCAACACAAAATAAATTAAAATAAAAAACCTACAGATTAAAATAAAATGAAATACAATCAAATCAAATAAAGTTAAAAGTAAAATAAATTAAAGAAAAACAAATAAAATAAATAAAATATACATAAAAAAATAACTTAAAATGAACTAAAATAAAAATAAAATAATAAAATTGAAAAAAATATAAAATAAAAAAATAAAAGAAAATAAAGTGAAATAAAATAGAGTATGATAATAAATAAAATATAAGAAATAACATGTACAAAATAACACAGTTTAAAAAGAATACAGAATAAAGTAAAATATATTAATTAATACAAAATAAAATAAAATAATATAATATAAAATAAAATAAAATAAAATAAAATAAAATGAAATAAAATAAAACAAGATAAAATAAAAAAAAAAAAAAATAAAATAAAATAAAATAAAACAAAACAAAATAAAATAAAATAAAATAAAATAAAATAATGTAAAATAATATAAAATAAAATGAAAGAAAGTAAAATAAAATAACATAAATTAAAATAACATAAATTAAAATAACATAAAATAAAATAGAAGAAAATAAAATAAAACAAAACAAAAATAAATTTTAATAAAAAAAATAAAATATATATAATAAAATAAAATAAAATGTCATAAAATAATTTAAAATAAAATAAAAAACTAATCTGAATATAACAAAAAATAAAAGAGAATAAAATAAAATAAATTAAAGTAAAACAAATAAAACATAAACAAATAAAATAAAATAAAGGAAAGTATAATAAAATAAAATAAATAAATTAAAATGAACTAAAAAGAAATAAAAATATTTAAATAAAAAAAAATTAAATTAAATAAAACAAATTAAATTAAAGTAAAACAAATTAAGTTTGAAAAAATTAAAATAATATTAAATTATATAAAAAAAAAAGAAATCAAAATAAAATAAAATGGAATAAAATAAAATAAAATATAATAAAATTAAGTATGATAAAAAATAAATAATAAGAAATAAAATATACAAAATAATATTGTTTAAAAAGAATAAAAGAATGGAATAAAATAAAGTTAAATATAATAAAATCAAGTACGGTAAAAAATAAATAATAAGAAATAAAATATACAAAATAATATTGTTCAAAAAGAATATAGAATGAAATAAAATATAATTAATTAAAAGATAATGAATTAAATAATATAATTTAAAATAAAATTATTTAAAATAAAATAATATAAAATTAAATTAACTTGAATTAAAATAAGTAAGTTAAATAAAGTTAAATGAAATTAATTTAAATAAAGCAAAAAAAAAAATAACGTAAAATAATATAAAGTTAAATATAAATCATAAAATAAAATAACAAAATAAAATATCATAAAATCAAAAACTAATTTGATTAAAAAACTAAATAAAATAGAATAAAATTAAATAAAATAAACAATGAAGATTGATTATAAACGGTTGAAGCATCTATATTAATTATTTAATGTTTTATTTTTCGATCTTCTGCTATTCTTAAATCCCTTTCACATTTTTAGTTTCATAAATATGTGGGTGCCACCCACATTAAATCTCTATATTTGAACTGCGGGGGTGTAGAGAATTTATCAATGCTATAGTCAAATAATTTTGAAAATTAATGTGTAGCACTGGGACTTCTTACTTTTTAGTCAAAGAAACGACAATTATGAAATACATTCATATATACTCTGATTGTTTATAAAAGGTATAAAAAGTATATATACATTTCTTCTATTGCATTCAGCAAGCTCCCATTTAACCATCGGCAATATCAGCTTATTGAGAAACTACACAGCGGACAACGTTTGGGGAAAATAAATAATAAAAAATAAAAGTTTTGTTTTAAAAAATAAACAATTCTAAAGGGAAATTTAAATTTAATTTAAAAGTGTGTCTTCCTTTTGATGCCAACTAACGACAACACTATTTTGACCGGCAACATTTTCTGCTGTAGAAGTTTATTTATCAAAAAGAGGTAGGGACATACTCGTAAACAGAGAAAAATGAAGGAGTTAAATGACAAACTAATATCTACAAAAAAAAAAAATATTGTCAATACAGTAAGGAAGACAGTAGACAATTAACTAAAGCCCATGCGTACAAGCTTATGTTATAAGCCGTTTGATTTGTTCATTGTTTTTGCTCTTTTTTCATTTAGGGGTAGACATTTTTATAGTACACCAAAAACCTCTGTAAAATTTTCACTAACCCTTTTTATTTACCGATTTTATTGAACAATACCCAGAGGAGTGATTTTGAAAGGGTTCATAAAATGTAGGCGTATCTCTATACTTATATTATAATACTTTTTAGTTCTTAATTTTTCTTTACGCTGCTGTTATTGTGGGCTTTCACAGAAGCTTCCCAACGGAATACGCTTCATGACATTAACTCCATTCCTTAAAGTTACTCACGTACATATTATACGCTACCTTAGCAACTAAGGAGACATTTTCCTTTTTTCCTTGTTTAAGGCGACACGTTGCAATTGAAACGACAACGATGAAATAATGGAAAGAGAAAATTTGCTTAAGAACGACTTAAGGTAGGGACGGGTGCAAACTATGTCTACTGATAGCTAAAGTGTAGCAGCTTGCTCCCAGGTGTCTTTTGAGCTCTTCTTAAAAAAAAAAAAAAATGAATTGGTTGCTTTGACAGCAGGTAGCGCGTAGAAGAGATGCTTAATCCGATTTTTGTTAAAAAAAAGCGATTACGAGAAACTGGAAGAGTAATATACGCATGTATATACGAGTATTTGTGGTGAACTGAGAGAATAAAGATACTTATTTTATTTTTTACTTTTTTTCCATATTTCAACTATATTTTTTTCGTTATTTATTTTATCAAACTAAATTTGAAATAATTATTTTTTATTTTATCTTATTTTATTTTATTTAGTTTAATGTTACTTAATTTAATTTTTTTTATTTTGTTCTATTTTATTTTATTTTACTTTCTTTTATTTTCATTTAATTTAATTTTTTATTATATATGATATTATTTTAATTCATTTCATTTTATTTCATTTTATTTAATTTTATTTCATTTCTTTTCTTTTTATTTCATTTCTTTTTATTTTATTTTTTTTATATTTTATTTTATTTTATTTTGCTTTATTTAATTTAATTTAACTTAATTTTATTTGATTTACTTTATTTTATTTTTTTTTAATTTAATTTTATTTTTTTTATTTTAGTTTATTTTGTCTTGTTTTATTTTATTTTATTCTTTTTTTTTATTTTACTTTATTTTCTTTCATTTTTTTAATTTTATTAATTTTTTTTATTTTATTTTATTTTACTTTATTTTATTTTACTTTATTTTATTTTATTTTATTTTATTTTATTGTATTTTATTTTATTTTATTTCATTTTATTTTATTTTATTTTATTTTATTTTATTTTATTTTATTTTATTTTATTTTATTTTATTTTATTTTATTTTATTTTATTTTATTTTATTTTACTTTATTTAATTCTATTTTATTTTATTTTATTTTATTTTATTTTATTTTATTTTATTTTATTTTATTTTATTTTATTTTATTTTATTTTATTTTATTTTATTTCATTTTATTTTATTTTATTTTATTTTATTTTATTTTATTTTATTTTATTTTATTTTATTTTATTTTATTTTGTTTTATTTTATTTTATTTTATTTTATTTTATTTTATTTTATTTTATTTTATTTTATTTTATTTTATTTTATTTTATTTTATTTTATTTTATTTTATTTTATTTTATTTTATTTTATTTTATTTTATTTTATTTTATTTAATATTATTTTATTTTATTTTATTTTATTTTATATGGTGTTTATGTTATTTTGTTAAAATTAAATCAAAAGAGAAAAGAGGCATGCCCTTAAGAGACCCATTTTTATATAATCTTCAATTGTGTTTAGACCAATTCGTACCGTAGAAATCATCAAAGACAAATAGCTAAATTAAATGACTTTTTAAATCAAGTGTTTAAATGCGCCTTGTAATATGCAAAACAGAATTTTTCAATACGTAAAAAAATAAAATTTACGTAGTTGCAAAAGCAAAAAGTTAGGATTCGTAAGGGGGAAAAAAGCCGAAAAGAAATTTTTTTTAATAGTAAAATAAGCATGAAAAAAAAATAAATAAAATAATAAAGAAAAATGGTGAAAAACGTATTGTTAGATAAAAATCGGAGGCCGTATACCGGGGAAAGGAAGTTAAAAGGATGTGAAAAATAATAAAAAAAAGGTCAGAAAATGTTAGATAAGCAAGAGTTACAAGTGGCAAAATACTCGTATTGTAAGCTAAGAGAGACATTAATGAGAATAGAGGACGTCATTAGTGTTGACAAGCGACCAGGCGGACTATATACATATAAATACAACCATACAATGGGTGTTAAGAAGTTAAGTATGCATGTATTTAGCAATATTAACATTGTATGTACATAGGTATTCACAGTATTCTTCACCTCAACAATATGGTAGTGAAATGGTAATAACGACAAACGAAAATGGCTAAAATGATGACAACATCAATGAAGGTACGGCAAAATGACAGCGAATGGCCCTGAGAAGCATTAAAATACATAAAAAACGAAAAACAAAAAAAAAAAAAAATAAATAAAAACGTAAGGAGGAGCTAAGTTTTGGTGAGCACTAGAAATTCGGTTCTTATTAAACTTAACCAGTTAGATGACCAGAAACAAGGTTCCTCAAGTAAGCCAGAAACCAGAGTTTATCGCATGACTTTGTGAGATACGAGAGTTTGATAGAAGGTCCTTAAATGTATCGAAGTCTGTTCGCAGTTCCGTGAGAAACGCTTTTGACTAATAAAACTTCTACTCTTTTTTTTTATATATCTTCTTTTTAGTACCTCACCGACCTTCCTAGACATTTTCTTTTCAGAGATATATTGAAAATGCAGCTCAAAAGAGGGACAAATGCTAGCCGGAGAGGCTAATTGTTTTTGACTCATCTTCATTAATATATACTTCATTCGCTCCGTATATTTTCTTTTAGGTTCAGATTCGTGAAGGGTATGAAAAGGAAAAAAATGTTTAACAGAAATATGGACACTCTCCGCTGAGAACAATAGTAAGCATAAAGAAGAAGACATTATAATAACAGGTTCGCTCGTCTGTCACTCATTCACCAAGTTAAATGTCGACTACTTTACGTGGTCATTAGAAAAGTAAATATTGACATTTAAAACACATGAAAATGAGTGGCTGTCAACTACACACATACACAGATACCCATACTCAGACACTTTCTGTCATTGGCACACACGCAGACTGACGCGCTAGTAAAAACGTATTGAATTGAATGGGCTGAGCTACTGCGGACTATAAGCCAAGGAGACAAATGATGTAAAACCATAACGGGGTGTTAGCAGTGGCCACAAAACCAACAAAAATTGCATTATGTAACGTAGACAAATAACAAACGATGATAATGTTAACGTTAATGACGCTAACGGCGATTCCGGTGCTGTTGTTGTGCTGTGTCAGGTTAGACGGTTCTCATTGACAGTGTGACAATGATCGTCATTTGATACATACATATATATCCTGCATCGCTTATACACGTATACATATATATGTATATGTGGTATATAGAGGAGGTCGGCTGTGAAAATGGTGAATAGCACTGTTGTTGGCTTGTTGCGTCCTCATAGGCAATGGCGTTAATGCCCCACAAGGTAAACAACAAGCCTCAATTGCAAATGTTGTTGACATAAATTGCTGACAGGAAAAGGTAAGGGATAGCTGTACAAGAAAGTGTAATCTACCCAATAAACATACAGACTGACGAAAAAAATTTGATTTTTTAAATAAAATCAAATGAAATAATATATAAGGAAAAATGTAATTAAAAAAAAAATAAATAGAAAAGAAAAAGAAAATAAAATCGAACAAATATAAAATTAAATTAAATAAAATAAAAATAAAATAAAATAAAAAAATGTAATATATTAATGTAAAATATGAATGCTGCTATACATAGTTGCCTTCAATGCAATGTAATTATTCATAATTATTTTTCATACAAATAAATAAAAAAAAATAAAATAAAATAAAAATAAAATATATTAAAATGATATGAAATAAAATAAAATTTAATACAATAAAAAAAATAAATTAATTAAAATAGAATAAAATAAAATTAACGAAATAGAATAAAAATAAAATATATTATATATGAAATAAACTAAAGTCAAATAAAACAAAATATATACAAAACATATTTCAACAGTATTTTTTTTTTAAATTCTTTTTACGAAAAATCAGAAAAGACAAAAATTTTGTGCTATTGAATCTAAATTGAATATTTCTCAAATTGAGAAAAATATAAATTTCAATCTTTGAACTCGGAGATTAAAATTTGCTGTTAGTGTGTGAATTTTTAATTTTTTTCATGGAGTAAACAAATTTTTTAAAGTTTACTGGGTACAAAAACTCACATACGACAAATATATATATATATATATATACCTATATATGAGGCGATAAATGCAAGGCAAAACCAAGTACTTTACAATATGACCACGATATGCGAATACCAACACATAATAATGTAACAAATATTGTAAGCCAACAAGAACACGAAGCAAATCAAACACATAGAAAACAACAAAGCAAGCAAACCAGACAAACAAATAAACAAAGAAACACAGCACTGTACATCACACATAATAATAAACCAACTTATCAACAAACTCAACAATATACTACAAAGTACATATGTACGTATTGCAGCAACACCAAACATAAACAATAATAATAACAACATCTCAACAATGCCTTGACAATGGTGCGGAAGTAGCAAGCAAATAATCATGTCTTGCTGCTACTGTTGTGGACTAAAAGTGGCCATATTGTAAATGACGAAAGGATTATATTCTAAGTGGTTTGTTAGGAGATTAGTCAGTTGGAGAGACAGTGCGGAAGTATGGCAAGATTGGCGAGTTAAAAGTATACTTAGAGATAATTAAAATTTTTGTATGTATGCAATTTTATTAGAGTCTTAGTCAATACATATGTACATATGTCCATTGTATACAATATGAGAACAAATATAATAATTGAAAAGAAGAAACTATTGATAGCCACTGAGCAGCTGATAAATTTACTAAGCGAATAATTATTGATCCACGGATGAGCCGAAAAGTATATGAGGTCATTTCAAGCAAATACAGAAAGAAAGTGCAATTACCACAAAATTAAAAAAAAAAACAGAATAAAATAAAATAAAAAAAAATTATAACAAACAAGAAAAAAAATAAAAAGAGAATAAGATAAATTAAAACAAAACAAAATAAACTAAACAAAAACGAAATAAAATAAAATAAAAATAAATTAAACAAAATAAAAAGATATATACTAAAATAAGAGTCGTTTCATTGTCTCTCAATAGAATAAAATAAACTTATACAAAAAAAACGGAATGATATAAAAAAAAATAAAATAAAAGAAAATAAAATAATTTATATTAAAAAAAAGACAATGAAACGAAATAGAATAAAATAAACTTATATAAAAATATAAACTAAAAATATTTAAATGAAAATAAATAAAATTAAATTAAGTTTATTTAAATTAAAAAAAAAAAACAATTTAATAATCAAACAATTTAGAATAAAATGACATAAAATAAAAATTTATTAAAACCAAGCAAAGGAAAATATTAATTTAAAGAAGAAAAAATTAAAACCAAACAAAGTTAAATTAAATAAATTAAATAAAATAAAAAATAAATAAAAAAAGAGCAGCAAACAAAAGAACATAAATAGAAAAAAATATTAAATAAAAAATAAATAAATAATATAAAATTAGCTAAAACAAACATACAAAATGTAAATAAAATATAAATAAAATAAAATAGAATAAAATAAAAAAGAATAAAATAAAATAAAATAAAATAAAATAAAATAAAATAAAATAAAATAAAATAAAATAAAATAACATAAAATAAAATAATATAAAATAAAATAAAATAAAATAAAATAAAATAAAATAAAATAAAATAAAATAAAATAAAATAAAATAAAATAAAATAAAATAAAATAAAATAAAATAAAATAAAATAAAATAATATAAAATAAAATAAAATAAAATAAAATAAAATAAAATAAAATAAAATAAAATAAAATAAAATAAAATAAAATAAAATAAAATAAAATAAAATAAAATAAAATAAAATAAAATAATATAAAATAATATAAAATAAAATAAAATAAAATAAAATAAAATAAAATAAAATAAAATAAAATAAAATAAAATAAAATAAAATAAAATAAAATAAAATAAAATAAAATAAAATAAAATAAAATAAAATAAAATAAAATAAAATAAAATAAAATAAAATAAAATAAAATAAAATAAAATAAAATAAAATAAAATAAAATAAAATAAGATAAAATAAAATACAGACAAACAAAAGAATAGAAATTAAACAATATGAAATAAAATAAAATAAAAAACAATAAAAAAAATAATATAAAATAAAAAAATAAAAAAAATTAAATATAACAAAAACATAAAAAAAATCTAAAACTCAATAATTTAAAATAAAATAGATATAATAAAATAATTTAAAACAAAATAAAATAAATTAAAAAGAAAAAAATATATAAAACAAAATAAAATGAGTTAATTAAAATAAAAAAACAAATAAAATAAAATTAAAACAAATTAAAGTAAAAAAACACAAATTAAAACAAAATCAAAAAATGAAATAAAAAAAAAAATTATATTGAAATTGAAAGCAAAATCAATTAAAAGAGATAAAACGAAAATAAGATCAACAAAATATGTACTTTCCATTAAATTATTATCTTTGCATTTCAATGCCAATTTTTTGCGTATTAACTTATCACAACAGCAGCTGAAAGTCGTGACAATTACGCTTGATAAATTTTTTGTGAGGAACAACCAAATCACGCCTTTGCTTTACAAACAACAAAGACATATTAAAAGTCGCCAAAATTTAGGCGCACACACTTTTCGCGTTAGTAAATTAAAATCATAACATCGCAACTTCATTACAAGAAACGCTATTACTTTTCGCGCACAGTAAATAAAACTATACGAGTATATATCCATATATAAATAAATGTGAAATACTTATATGTAGTCGTAGGCATTTAAACTCAAGTATTTTGCTTAATTTCCAGCTATCATACCACACGAAAAAGTTCATATCAAGCATTTTGCTCTTTACGTGGCGCCTTGCGAATTACCCGCTGGTCCCACTGCAGTCATATTGACTCGACCCAATCATGTTGTATTAATTAACCCAACCAGCTACTGTTTGACTCGACAAATATGGCACCAAAAACACTTTGGGGGATACACAAACTTTTTTTTTTGTATTTTTATTTTTTATAAAATTTACGGCAAAAGCACTCCCTCTTTTGTTGTTGCTGTTGGATATTGTGACTATTTGCGGGTACCAGAAAGTATATTAATATGTACGAGTATACGAAACTTTAACAGCCACAGCTGTGGCAACCAACAACAACTAGCACATAGAAATCATAAATTTTCCGCATGCCAATGTTATGGTCATAATCTTAACGGGCCAACAAAATACCGTAAAGGGCTAATTGAATAAAAAGCATGACGGGAATTTTTAATGAATTTCAACCATTACGTGATGAACGGGTATGTATTTTATATACATGTATATATATTTATATATAATATGTATGAAAGTATATTTGTAGTTGTGCATATTTATAGTGTGTGTGTATAGAGTTTTGCATGTGCGCGCTGTGTTAAAAATATATACACGTATATATATAGGCAAACATAGAGTGAATTTTTATGTAGCATATTTTACGGCTGTACAAGCTGGCTCTTTAGTAATACCGTCATAACGCTTTCCCTAGCAGACAGCTGGTATTTTGCAAAAATTTTACATAAACACACACATACATATATATATATCTGCATAATACAAGTGAATAACCACTATCGGTTGGTTGGTTGACTTGAGTTGCTTTATTTTAATTTTATTAAGCATTCAACGCTTCCCACATTCAAAAAAAAAAGGGTTTGAATGCCCTGGGGATACTATTTTTTTAGTAAAGGTCAAAGTTTTTCATACTTTCAGGTAGGTTCGTTGTTAGAAGTTAGGTAACAAATTGTATATATTGAGAAAAAATACATATAAAATGGGTACACAAATATATTAACTTAATATTTTAGATAGAAACTTTTTAATTAGTTATAAGTGGGTGTTAATTTTCTCATATTTTTCCGAAAAAAATATCAACTAACAATATATACCTAATGTTGGTTTATTTATGAGTTCAGTGACCTCACAATTTTGAAAGATAAAGTGAGATGATTTATCCCATTAAATAGAATAAGAAAAAAAAAAATAAAATAGATAGAATTAAGTGAAATAAAATAAAAAAAAAATTATATAAGAAAATTATAAAGAGGAAAATTGCATAAAACTAAATGAAATAAAATAAAATAATATAAAATATAAGAGAAAAATTAGAAAATAAAATAAAATAAGATCAAATACAATAAAATAAAATAAAATACAATAAAATAAAATAAATTAAAATAAAACAAAATAAAATAAAATAAAATACAACAAAATAAAATAAAAAAAGAAATAAAATAAAATAAAATAAATTAAAATAAAATAAAATGAAATAAAATAACATAAAATAAAATAATATAAAATTAATTAAAAAAAATAAAATAAAATAAAATAAAATAAAATAAAATAAAATAAAATGAAATGAAATGAAATAAAATAAAAGAAAATAAAATAAAATAAAATAAAATAAAAAAACAAAATTAAATACAAAAATAAAATAAAATAAAATAAAATAAAATAAAATAAAATAAAATAAAATAAATTAAAATAAAACAAAATAAAATAAAATAAAATACAACAAAATAAAATAAAAAAAGAAATAAAATAAAATAAAATAAATTAAAATAAAATAAAATGAAATAAAATAACATAAAATAAAATAAAATAAAATTAATTAAAAAAAATAAAATAAAATAAAATAAAATAAAATAAAATAAAATTAATTAAAAAAAATAAAATAAAATAAAATAAAATAAAATAAAATAAAATAAAATAAAATACAATAAAATAAAATAAAATAAATTAAAATAAAACAAAATAAAATAAAATAAAATACAACAAAATAAAATAAAAAAAGAAATAAAATAAAATAAAATAAATTAAAATAAAATAAAATGAAATAAAATAACATAAAATAAAATAAAATAAAATTAATTAAAAAAAATAAAATAAAATAAAATAAAATAAAATAAAATGAAATGAAATGAAATAAAATAAAAGAAAATAAAATAAAATAAAATAAAAAAACAAAATTAAATACAAAAATAAAATAAAATAAAATAAAATAAAATAAAATAAAATAAAATAAAATAAAATAAAATAAAATAATATAAAATAAAATAAAATAAAATAAAATAAAATAAAATAAAATAAAATAAAATAAAATAAAATAAAATAAAATAAAATAAAATAAAATAAAATAAAATAAAATAAAATAAAATAAAATAAAATAAAATAAAATAAAATAAAATAAAATAAAATAAAATAAAATAAAATAAAATAAAATAAAGTAAAATAAAATAAAATAAAATAAAATAAAATAAAATAAAATAAAATAAAATAAAATAAACTAAAATAAAATAAAATAAAATAAAATAAAATAAAATAAAATAAAATAAAATAAAATAAAATAAAATAAAACAAAATAAAATTAAATAAAATAAAATATAATAAAATAAAATAAAATAAAATGAAGTAAAATAAAATAAAATAAATAAAATAAAATAAAATTAAATTAAATTAAATTAAATTAAATTAAATTAAATAAATTACAATAAAATAAAATAAAATAAAATAAAATAAAATAAAATAAAATAAAACGAAATAAAATAAAATTAAATGAATTACAATAAAATTATATAAAATAAAATAAAATAAAATAAAATAGAATAAAATAAAATGATGTAGTACAAAATAAAATAAAATAAAATTAAATAAAAATTAAATTTATTTTTTTTTAAATAAATACAATTTTTTTTTTGAAAAAAAAAAAAACATGCTTTTTGGAGGAGCCTGGCCTTAAGGCATTTATCCTTCTTAAAAATACAAATATTAGTTTTATAAAAAAATATAATTAAAATAAATTATTTGGGATTTTCATAAATTTTGCACTATGTATTTTTTATATATTTTTAAAATTACTTAATTTAAAGATATTTTTGGTTTACAGTATTTGCATAAATTTCAAAGTATTTCCACTTACTTTTTCTAACTCTCACTATAAATTTCTATTTCTATTTTTATTTACAGTTCTAGCTCTGTCCTTATCTCTGTTACGATCTTAAAATTATTCGTCTACAACTGTTATCTTCCAAAATACAAAAAGAAAAAATCTTTTACATATGTTATTTCGTATTTTTGTTTGTCTAAAAGTATGCAGTAGTAAACTGGGAATTAATTTTCAAATACCAAAAACTCTTTAACGTTACAACCATTCACGCTGCAACGAAAATACCTAACTTTGCCAGCTGATTAAAACAACAAAACTTCTCACAACTTACTCAACGAATACACTCGTGCAACAGCACTTTCGAAAATGTAAATAAAATTGTACCTTTCAACATCTTTCACCTGCAAAATACTACAAAATCTCTTAGCCAACTAGTCAACTTATTATGTGCTTAGTATTGCTTGGTATGCAGACAGCTTTAATCCGCAAATAATTAACTAGCACAAGTCCACTGGCAAGGCAAAATGGGCGACAAAGTGTAGTAGAGAGCGTGGGTAAGGAGTAAGCAGTAGCTCATAGCTACCACTTTCGCCCGGAGTCTTTAACATCTCGTCTATCAAAATATATGAACATATATATACCACATGCATACATGTATATATGTATGTATGTTAAGGTAAGCATGTCGTGCTCACCAAGAAAATGTGTGCAACGAAAAGTCGTCAACAAAATTGCCAAGACGTTGAAGATAACCTGAAGAGTTAGAAAAATATTAATTTCTCTACAATGTAGCAGGGTTAAGCGGAGTGGCAGGCAAACCATCATGCAATTTATGATTTACTACACTCCAAGGAGTTACGTGTTGACACTTTGTACCACAGTGACGTTACGTTGCATTGGAGGTCGTGATGAATGAGGATATATATAAAAATATATATGTATGTATGTATAAAATATAAATAGAAAAACTCATAGAACCCCTCAACCAAGTTGGGTGTGGTAGTGTGAGTAAATAGTGCCGCTTCTAACGGCAAATAAAAACTTTGAAATTCCAATTATTTGAGAGTGTGTGTGCGTGCGTTGAGCTATACTGTGTGCGCTGATGGTTGTGTTGGTAATCGAAGCACAACTTTTGTGCTTTCGGACTTCTTAAGCTCATTTGTTGCAATCGTCAGTTCGTAAAGTAAGTAGTAAGTAAAAATAACTTAAGTCATATAATAAGGCAAATTGCCTACAAGTGTAAGCAGCAATGTTTTGCTTAATGAGCAACGTCTGTAATTACAACTAAAATATAATTGGATTAACGAAGTAAAAGTAAACTTTTGGATTTTCATAATTAAATTGCATGTTTTGATTACGTATAATTCAAATCAATTTTTGAAACTCTTTTGCTTCTTGTTTTCTTACTGCCTTCCCTTATTATTTGCTGGCTTTATAATTTGAGTGAGATTTGTGGCAGATTTGTTATAGAGCTTTTGAGCGAAATTTTCAAAATCACACTATGAGATAAATTAAAAATATTAAAAAAAAAATAATAATTTTTCCATTTGCAGTCTCCGCTCAGCCGGGACCCTCCGTGAGTATTTCAGACTTGACCGCCTTAGAAAACGCCAATTATAACTTCACCGGACGCATATTATATCAAGAAGACAAATTCAAGTGATGGTGGGAGTTTCCAAAGAGGACAACATACTTTGGAACACGTCTTTTAATTTTTCTAGAGCTGAAGCTTTGATCCCAATGTTTGGCGACTACTTAGAGAACTTGTCGTAGATCTCTTCAGCTCAGGGAGTAATGAGCAGGCCTCAATTTCCAATGGTAACAATGCATGATCGATTTGATCAAAGAATTACAACAAGTCCAGTGCTACTAAGACAATTTATTCGCAAATCGGCGCTGATAGAGGCTATGAGTTATCCAAATGTTTATGGGAAGGACAGAACAGTTTCAATTCTATAAGTTTAGTAAAAGCTTGTAGGCCAAACAGAAAAAATGAATCTTCACCTTTTCAAGCAAATAAAGATTTTCAACTCCACTCAAATAAGACGGAGAAAAGCTAAAAAAAAATTTATGTAAGCCATAACTCCTTTTTATTAGCTTAGTTATAATTCTAGTACATAGTATAACGTTTTAATTCCCTTCAAAAAATGCCATTTTATAACATTTTAACTACCTTGAATTTAATTACGCAGAAAGACACTGCAAAGCAGTAAAAAAAAGAATATGGTATAATATGCAAAAATATATATATTGTGCGCCATTGCCAACCATATGTGGCGGCAAAAGTGTCATACATACCTATGTGAAGTTAAAAGTGCCATGAAATATGGTTTATAATAAAAAATGAAATGTTACATAGGTACGTACTTTTATACGCAAGTGTGCTATGGTAGCGGACATTGTACACTAGCGTTCAAAATTGAGTACACAATGAAATATTAGAATACAAAGGAGAGAGACAGAGAGAGAGATATTATTATTGAAACTGGTTGTCGTCTGCTTAATATTTTTAATTATAAAATAAGAACCAAACCCTCATATCTGAATTAATCTGTTGCATGAGGGGTATAGATATATTCCTCCCATTTTCATGATTTTCGGTGACAATGTTTACTTGTCTAGACACTTTTTCTGACGGATTTTTGAACCAATTCCTCATATATATATGTATTTCAAAGTTTATAAAACAAATTAAATATAATATATCAGACTTATTGTCTAAATTATGCAGGCTCAAAAAACAGATATTTAAAAAAAAATGTATTTACACTGGTGGCGGTAATAATTGGGACGAGCCTATCAATATCTTTTATTCCACGTTTTGCTAATCATTTTTAGATTGTCTGCATGAACTTTATTATTCTGCATTTAGCAGCGATTTGAGTTGGGACGTACCACGTAATTTCTTTTAAGTAAAATAATGAAACAAAACAGGTTAGAAAAATTTTATTTAATGGTTACATTACATATATATTACTCAGAGTTATCGTTTTCGTGGTTTCAAATGTGCAGGGTTGTATTTTAATAACTGTTAAACTCAACTGTCAAACTACACAATTTTTAATTTAGTTAAAAATCTGGCATTTATGAAAATGGACCGCTTAGCAACTTCACAACGCCTTGAAATTGTTAAAAACATATTACAAAAATGGTGATTGTTTACGCGTGGCCACGTTTCGTGCTTTAAAAGGAGATTATGGTGCACATAATCGTCTAGCTACTCAAAAAATTGGTAAAATTTTAATAAGATTCGATTTGGATTGGTTACAGACAGTGTGAGACCTTTGCATTATCGTTTTGCTCGTTCCATCTCAAATATCGCTGCTGTAAAGTGTCGCCGATGATCCGAATGTGTCTATTCTTCGACGTTCTCAAGAGCTGCAACTTTATTACGGCACTTAATGGGATATTTTGCACCTTGAATTACCCAATATCGAATCCAGCTGACCATTCACAATCCCGTACATACGTCGATTAGGTGCTTTAACAACAAGCAATAGACGACGATTCTTCGAACAAAATTTTCTTCAGCGACGAGTCACATTTCCCAGTCAAATGATTCATAAATAAGCAAAATTGTCGCACGTAGGGCTCAGAGAATATCTCGTAATATCTCGTCTTGGCGATGTAAATTGGTCACCGAGATCGTGCGGTTGCGACATCGTTGGACTTTTTTCGTGGGGCTTTACGAAAGATCGTCAAGTTATAGCTGAGATACCGCCCATTAGCGCTAAAAAGTGGTCGTATATTACCTCAAACTGATCGAATTTAGCGAAAATTCGCGAGGCGGTCATTTGAAGGATTAATATAGTTTCACATATTTGGCATTATAGGTAAAACTTTATAAGAAAATAGAAAATTCTTGAGAAAAAAAATTTTTTAATGCATTTTAAATAAGCAGTTTATTTGAACATTTTATCTAAAATGTTATATAAATAAAAAAAAACGTACAAAACTAGTGCTAAAAAAATGAAATGAAAAATAAAAAATATACCATAAACTCAGTTTTAACCGTCAGTGTACTTTTGCATACATATTTTCATATATGCATATACACTATACCATATATAAGCGGATGTTGGCAAATATGCATAACACTTACATAACTTTTTATCCTCATCCCCTTTTTTCTCCCCCCTAACGCATAACCATTTCACTACTTACCATCTTTGATCGAGTAACGTGGATTGCTCATATCGACTTTTGTCTGATTCTTAATCCAGTAGATTGTTGGCGTCGGATTACCAATGGCTTTGCATTGCATTACCGCTGTATGGCCGACTTCGATGACACGTGTGCTGGGACCTTGAGTTATTACAGGAAAACCGGGTGGCGTTTTATCACCTGTAAGCATAAAAGAGCAAGGAAAAAATAATGAAATAACTATGTATATACATATATATATTTAGTATATGAATATATGCAGAAAAATATGTTTGGTAAACATAAGAAAGCGTTGCTGCAAAAATACCTACGTACATATGTAGAATTTTATTTTATTTTTCTTTTTACTAAAATATTATTGGTTAAGCTATATGGAATGAATGAATATATATATGAATGAAAGTAAACCGTATAGATTCCTCCAAAGTAAATGCATTAAAATCTTATGAACACACACACACACGCATATATATATATATATACATATTATGTATATACAGACATCTGCAGCTGAAAGCTGCTTGGACATTCTAGGGTTCTTTGTATTAAAGTCATCAACAGTGTAGAGGTGAAAAGCCTGCAAAATACTACAGCACATACATACATATAAAGTATTTTACTACCAAAAGACAAAGAAAAAATAATAATAATATTTCTTGCATTTGCATATGAATTAAGCGCGACAGTGTGGTTGGGGGTAATTAAATGAATTTTACGCTTGCATAATAGCTGCATTTTACCGCGCTCTCACTTGCAGAAGCTTACATACATACATAAACAACATACATACATATCTACGAGTATATTTGTATACATTAGCCCCCCAGCGCATAGCACACCATAACTACCTATGTGCGTACGACCGCATTCATATCCTTTCACTCTTTTATAAAAAAAATTTGCGCGCTCAACCTTTGTTCGCTAACATATGTGCGCGTTTGTAGTCGTAATCGTCTTTGTTCGTGCTGGTGTGTATGCGCCACAGCAGTCAAATTAAATGGTTGTAAGCTATTTGGGAACTAGTATGATGAAGAAAGAAAATATGAAGCTAAGTGACTCCCAAAGGGACAGATTTTTAACAGGATTATACTAGTCTCATACTAGTTTTAAATGAACCTAAAAAGTACTGACTCCAAATTGACAAAACGGAAACCAGTTTTGTTTGGAGCCAATCATTTTGTGTTTCTAATTAAATTATATTTTAGGTCTGGTAAAAAGTAATACATCATTTTTAAATAGCCATCTTTAGTGAACTGTATCTCGTGCTCTATAAGCCCGATGGGATTACGTTAGATGGCATTGGAAAGATGTTAGTTTTTGCTAAAAAAAGGTAATGAGAGCAGTGGTGTTCACTTAACTCAGTAGTGTTTGAGGGCATGTCAAAGATGGACATCAGCAAAGGGAGAATATGCTATATTCTACAATTTTTCTTCCATAAATGCGAAAACGCCAGCTAGCCAGTATGGTGCTGATATTGAAACAGCCAATCATGCACGATTTTGGTCTCCTAGATTTCAATCCGATAATTTTGATGTAACAGATGATCCACGATCTGTAGCCGAAAATGTCAATAAAATAATGGAAATCGTCGAGTCTGACCGTAATGCAACGACATTTTCGTTTGCCCAGAACTTAAACATTACACGAAAAATAGTTTGGAGCCATTTGCAGAATGCTGGATGCACAAGAAAGCTCGATGTATAAGTTAACGAGAAATATCCTCATGGACCACATTTCCACCTGCGAATCGCTGCTGAATCGTAAAAAAATCCTACCAATTTTTAAAGCGGATGGTGGCTAATGACGAAAACTGGATCACGGTCGTGGCCGAAGGGCAGAGAGCCGGCACAAACTGTGTCCAAGCCAGGATGACGGACAGGAAGGTTTTGTTGTGTGTTTAGTGCTATTGGCAAACGAAACATACACTATGAGCTGTTCCGCTCAAACGACCAAACTTTTAATTCGGGCCTGAGCAGTCAGCAATCGGACTATCTAAAGGAAGCAATTTTCCAGCAGTGGCCAGCTTTGGTTAACACACACATCGATAATGACTCGCCAGAAGCTCCGAGAGCTTGGTTGGGCGGCTCTTATGCTGCGGCCTTATTGTCTGAACCTCTCACCGAGTGATTATCATCTGTCCATGCCTATAGCGAATGATTTGGCTGGTGAAAAATTGGTCTTAAGAGAAACCTGTAAATATCGAGTGCCATAATTTTTTGCCAATAGGGAGAAGAGTTCTATGAGAGAAGCACAATGACATTACCTTTAAAATGTCAAGAACTTATACAGTAAAATAATGCATATTTGAAATAATCGGATAATTATGGTAAACATAGACTTCAATTTAATGCAAAAATAATGGATTAATTCTTACTAGACCAATAGGTAAAAAAAAATTTAATATTGAAAATTAAGCATAAGTAACTCTAGTCATAAACTAGTATTTTTTCTGACCATTTCGAAATTTCACTGCAAAATCCTGCTGGTATTACGCGTAAAAAACCTTTCAACAGCAAATGGCGGTAATTGTCATAGCTGTTGTCGTTTTTATGCTCCTTTCCACTTTTTGCACAATTTTGCATATGAAATTAAACTTTTTCTCATATGCATATTTATGTATTTTTTTTTTCTTTGAATATTTTTTGTTTTTGGCACTTTTTCCGGTGGAATGTTTTAATTATTTTTTACATTTATTCATTTTGTTAAAAAGAAAAAAAACATTATCAGTGTTGATAGCTGAAAAAGTTCGGCTCAGGATGGTTTAACTGAAAAGTTTGAGCATTTTTTTCAATTCATAAATTTACATAGAGTCTGAAAATGTGTTATAGCATAGCATCTATTGTATGAATGCAAAAAACAATGTTAAAAATGTGTTCAAGAAGTTTGAATAGTACAGTGTTGTATTTTGATAACTGCCAAACTCAACTATCAAACCAAACATGTTTTAATTTAGCTAAAAATCAGACCTTAAGAGAAAATTATGGTGCACATAATCGTCTAACTACTCAAAGAATTGGTAAAATTTTAAGAAAAGTTTAAGAGACTGGATTGGTTACAGATAGTGTAAGGCCTGTGCATCATCGTTTTGCTCGTTCCAACTCAAATATCGCTACGGTAAGTGACAGTGCAGCCGAAGATCCGAATGTGTCTACTTCTCGAGGTTCTCAAGAGCTGTAACTTTTTTACCGCACTTTATGGCACATTTTGCACTTGGACTTACATCTACATCCAATGTAAGTCCAGTTCACACAACATCTGAATTCAGCTGACCATTCACAACGCCATATTTAGGTCGATTGGGCGCTTGAAGAAGAAGCACTTTACGGCGATATTTTAAACAAAATTTTCTTCAGCGACGAGGCAAATTCTTGACTCGGGGGATACGTAAGTAAACAAAATTGTCCCATTTAGGACTCCGAGAACCCTCAAATAAATGAGACTGACTATCTGGCGGACTGTTTGGTCCGGAGGTGTGATAGGTCCTTACTTCTTTTAAAACGACAACAGCGACACTATAATTGCCAATTCGGTAATCATATTATTTGGCCTGCAATTGAGGAATACGACTTGAACAATATGTGATTTCAAGAAAATGATGAAATATGCCACACAAATAGCGAATATGACTTTATTCCGACAGAAATTTCTGGAACGGAAAGCTATTCTCTCGTCTTTTCGTCAAGTTTTGGTTGATATACCGCTCAGTATGTGCCAAAAAGTGGTCGAAAATTAAATCAAGTGGATGGAAATAATAATACTAATGGTTTGGTTTTCTTGAAATTTGATACATAGATTGCTTTTTGGAAAGATTAACAATAGTTTTTCTCCTGGCAAGTGGGCCAAAAATCGACTTATTTGAAAAAAGCTATTTGTATCAGAAATCTTGAAAAAAGAACGACTTTTTTGCTTATTTCGAATTATGTCCGAAAATTCAATTTTAATTCGGGTTATAATTTCGCAGAAATAAAGGTATTTGCATAAAATATCTCCGATCGTTTGAGAGTAGGCGGAGTGTAAACTGTATACTTTAAACGCTTTTTTCTCGGAACGATGTCTTCAAAGTCAGTGAAGAAAATATCTCTCAAACGGTTGGACCGATCGACTTGTAACTCTCCCACAATCTTCTAAGATACTTTTGTCAGGTAATGATCGAAGCAATAAGGTTTCTGACAATAATATCGTTTTTTAAGTATATATTTTCTTTAAAAAAAAAAAAAACACTTTTTTTTTGAAGACGCAATTTTGTCAAAAATCAAAAGTAATTTGTCATTTATCTATCTTAAAAATAAATTGGTTGGTTTTTTTATTTCAGATAATTTCGATTAGAGACATTTTCCCACACCTTTACGTGGTAGGTCCTCTAGGAGATCTACAACAGGACCCAAATATTTCTTGCGAATACTACGGATTTTCGCAACTCTTTGGAGACGGACTTAAATTATATATATAATTGGCGCTTTTTAATCTTTGAAGCGATTTTCGGCCAAGCTCCTCCTTCAATTTGTGGTTTTGCGCCTCCGAACGGCTGATAGTTTTTTTATGAGGAGCCTTTATTTCATGTCAGATGGCAATGGCAAGCAAATTCTATGTAACTGTGAAGCAGATGAACTAGTTTTAGATAGAAGGGAACTTCAGAACCGGTGGTATCACAATGGCTCTTTTATAAAAACTAGGTGTTACAGACGTACATATTGTCTACCTACATACGTTATCGTCAATGCTTTGTACGTGGCTTTAAAGCTTTCTGATATTCATAATAAGACCGAGCAGAAGTAGAGCAAGTCTTATAAAATCTTACTATTGCTTGCCTCTTTGCAGTAGTAATGCCCATTTTATATGCAAGTGAAGCCGGTAGCCGTCCAACAGTCCCTTCCAGATCACTTAAGTAAGAACTAGCTGTATTCCACTTCCCTGCCCTTTAACATGATCTAGGTTGTTAAGCCGTTCTGTCTCACCTTAACCTGTTTTACAGTTTTTTCCTTACATAGAGCCCGTAGGATTTTTGGTATCTTCTGTTTCAGATCAGTCGCCAGATCATTACGCTTTTCGCAATCTCTTCAACTATTATAAATTCCTGAAATGCCTTTGTGGCTTGGAAACCAATAGATTTGAAATTGCCTTTGGCGGCCGATCAAGGAAGCCTTTACACCAAACCACAATTTCTGATGCAACATTATGTGAGATTATGCCTATAAATCCATATGCTGACGTTTTTTGATGTCTTTTCCTGCAACATGGGGCTGTAAGCGGACAGCCTGTAGGTTTGTTTGAGGCCCAGTAGATATGTACCATATATTCATAAATATGCGTATACGCTTTTGTTGTATATATTTTTGATGTATGAGTTTTTCCGCTGAACTTTCCTTTTTACCTCCCTTCACAAGAATTTTTGTACAGAAAAGCACTTAGATTTACAACACTAGAAAAATCTACACTCTCCTGCCTCTCCGACGTTGATGCTAAGCTTGGTTGTTTTGTGGTCGTGTTGCGCGAAAAATTTTAATTTCACGCCAGCCACACAAGCATAAGAAGAATGAAAGTGCGTTCGAATGTAAGCCGTTAAAAACAACAAAATGTAGAACAACTTACCTACGCATACATATATATTTACAAATGAATTTTTTATACTATATACATAAGAGTACATATATTCACGTTTATAAACATTTTCCAAAAATGAATGGTTTTTATTCGATGAAAAAGCACTGGAACCTGCATTGATGGATACGGAGTTAAAATGAAACTAGTTAAATTCAAACTAGCATTTTGTTAGTTATATCGGCACTAGTCTTGATTCCCACTTAACTGGTACTTAGTAGAGTCTTTGCGCGTACAACCAACAGATCGTTTTAATAACAACAAAGAAATTATACATTTATTTTGTTGTTGTTTTTGTAACTTATATCTATATGCACATACTTGTCAACAGAGCACTTGCATTTTAAATGAGGGTTTTTGTAAGCTTTAGTATGCATATGTACTCGTATGTATGTATATAAATCCTCAAAAGTGGGTGTAGGGCATAAAATGACAAAAAAAGAACCAAAAAAAAAAACTGACAAGAAGCTAACAACACTGAAGGATTTAATTGGAAAATGTAAATGAGCTGCATCGTCGCTACTGTCACCGTAGACGTCAGTCTGCAGTTGTTGCCGCCACTCGACACTGAGAATATGAGTACCAAAATGCACCACATACATACATATGTATGTACATAGAGCGTTTTTCTAGCATTGAGAGCCTTGTCAAGTGGTTAAACGAGCGCGTTAACGGTAAAGTTAGCTTGTTTATATAAAAATATATGTACATAAATGTTTCCTACTTTTTGGTATTTGACGTTAACGTGACGCATTTATGGTTTTTATTTACATACCTTATATACATATATATAATATATATATATATACATATATACTATACAGATAATCTACATATGTATGTATATCATCGCCTTGTTTGGATGTTACTAAGCTTTTTTAATGCTTTTCTTTCTTTATTTATTTATTTATTTTTGCTTTACGAATTAAATCACATGAAACTCACTTTCCTTTCCAGAAATAAAATCACATAAAGTAAAATTAGTTAAAAATAAAAAAAAGAGTGATTTTATATAAGAAAATTAAGTAAACTAAAATAAATTGAAAAATAATTAAAATGAAACATAAACATAATTAGGATTAAACAAAATAAAAATAATGTAAAATAAATATAAAATAAAATGAAATAAAAGAAAACAAAATAAAATAAAATAAATAAAATAAAATAATTATTATATTATTTTATAAAATAAAATAAAATAAAATAAAATAAAATAAAATAAAATAAAATAAAATAAAATTAATATAAAATAAAATAAAATAAAATAAAATAAAATAAAATAAAATAAAATAAAATAAAATAAAATAAAATAAAATAAAATAAAATAAAATAAAATAAAATAAAATAAAATAAAATAAAATAAAATAAAATAAAATAAAATAAAATAAAATAAAATAAAATAAAATAAAACAAAATAAAATAAAATAAAATAAAATAAAATAAAATAAGAAAATAAAATAAAATATAAAAAAAAATAAATTAATATAAACAAAATAAAATAAAAAAAAATAATATAAACCAAAATAAAATAAAACTAAATTAAATTAAATAACATAAAATAAACTAAAATAAAAAAAAAATAAAATAAAATATAAAAAAAAAATAAAATAAAAAAATAATTAAAACAAAATGAAATTAATTTAAATAAAAATAAACTAAATAAAATTAAATGTAATAAACTGAAATAAAATAAAGAGAAAAATAAATAATATAAAATTAAGAAGAATAAAATAAAAAATTGTTAAAAGAATTAAATAAAATAAAGTAACATATAATGAAGTAAAATAAAATTAAGTAAAATAAAATATAATAACAATAAATAAAATAAACTAAGAAAAAATATAATATCATGCAATAAAGTAAATTAATATTAAGTAAAATGAAAATAAGATTAAAAAATAAGTTCATATAAAATAAAATTTAACAATATAATAAATCAAATAAAATAAAAATTTAGTAGAAAATATAATTAAATTGAAAAAAGAAGATAATAAAATATAATAAGATGAAAAATATAATATGAAATTTTTTAAATAATATTATATAAAATAAATAGAGTAAAATAAATAAAATATAAAACTTAAAATTTAGGAAGGAAAGGCGAAATATGCTGACCAAAACCATTTATACTCAATTTTTCAATTTTCCATTATGTGCTAATCTTGTGATACTATGTTAATTGTTTTTCTCTTGTAATGTCTAGAGACTGAGCCTGTAGAATGCTACAGTACTTCAGAAATTTGAGGCTCATTAGAAAATGTTGTACCATAAACTTCTCCACGTGCCATAATCTCATAAGTATGACAAGGTGGATAGTTAACTCGAAATGAATATTTGCTCTGAATGAGTTCTACAAACTCAATTTCAATTTTCATCACAAGTGAAACTAGTGATGCGTCGATAGTACATTAGGCTTTACATCGAACATACGAGTAAAAATATCTAAAACGGAATTGGGTGTTGCGCGTTTAAGACCGACAAACAGCGGCCGGTGAACTAAAAATGCGCAAAATGAGTACAAAGTGTACAAAACGTTTAGAACGGGAGGAGAGTGAAGTCTGTGGTAAGCAGAAACCAACGCAATTTTGGCATCTTTTGCATCCATATAACCACCATGGAACATATTCCCTGTTTCCATTCGATTTTCCTTGCGCATTAATGCAATATTCATGCAATTTGAAATTTAATCTAGCATTCAGCATTATTGTAACGTCAAACGCGAATAGCTGGAGCGTAGAATGATGTACTCTACTCCTCACGACACCAAGCACGGCATAGCATGACATAGAGCGGAGCTATATTAAGTATAGCAGCTACTATGTATCTACATACATACATACATATGTACACTCATATAAATATGTATATAAGCAACATTTTGTAATGAAAATAGTACTAAAAGAGGATAGTGCTTGACAACAACAACACCAACTAGTAAGCACATAAGAATAGTAGAAAGCAGCTTTAGGGGACGAAAATAGAAAATGAAATTTGAAATGAAGATGAACGTAATGCGAGAAGGCAGCGCTTACAAATATCCTATTTGCAACTATGTTCGCGTGTAAACAACATTCGTACATATGTATATATATACATATATATATACATATATGTATGTAAGTATATAGTAGAATCATGTAAATATATATTGTTGTCGTGCTTGTTGAGCAAATTGCTGGCATGACAGTCGCTTCGTGACGCCTAGCTGGTAAATTCCCGTTGCTTAGCAACTTGATAAGTAAGTTCTTATTTTATTTATTGAAAGAAAAAAAAAATACCAAAGCAGGGATATCTATAGCTGGCAGAAATATGAGCGCCGCATTTATGTTAACAACAAATTATACTAGACACCATACAAAGGTAAAATAACTAGCAATTTTTTATTGTGCTTTTGAGAGGTAAAATGTATAAGCCGTGTTTACTGAATTCTTTCCTTATGTTATTTTTTTAATATAACTATTTCAATATTATTTCCCAATTACACACATATTTATACCATTTTATTTAATTTCTTGAATTATTTTTCACTTTTCTTTTAGTTTTTATTTAATTTTATTTCGTTTTAATTTGATCTGGTACTCTAAGTCTTATTTTATTTCACTATATTAGGTTTTATTTCATCTTGCCTTATTTGGTTTTGTCTCATTTTAAATTTTATTTATTTTATCTATTTTCTTTTATTTAAATTAATTTAATTTTGTTGTTTTTTATGTATGGTACATTGGTTTTTTATTTAATTTTATTTCATTTCAATACATTTTATTTTTAAATTATATAATTTTATGTTTTATACTATCTTAGTTTATTTTGCTTTATTTTATATTTTCCATTTTCTTTTATTTTTGTTATTTAATTTTTTTCTATTATTTTGCTAAACTAAATTTTATTTCATATTTTTATCTCTTTTTGTATATAATTTTATTTTTATTTAATATATATTATATCATTTTTTTAATATAGACTAATTTAATTTAATTTTATTTTAATATTATTTTATTTTATTTTGTTTTACTTTATTTATTTTCCTTCATTTTATTTTATTATTTTAATTATTTTATATTATTTTATTTAATTTTATTTTAATTTATTTTATTTATTTAAATATATTATAATTTAATTTAATTTAATTATTTATTTTATTTTATATTATTTTATTTTATTTTATTTTATTTTATTTTATTTAATTTAATTTAATTTAATTTAATTTAATTTAATTTAATTTAATTTAATTTAATTTAATTTAATTTATTTTATTTTATTTTATTTTATTTTATTTTATTCTATTTTATTGTATTGTAATGTATTTCATTTTATTTTATTTTATTTTATTTTATTTTATTTTATTTTATTTTATTTTATTTTATTTTATTTTATTTTATTTTATTTTATTTTATTTTATTTTATTTTATTTTATTTTATTTTATTTTATTTTATTTTATTTTATTTTATTTTATTTTATTTTATTTTATTTTATTTTATTTTATTTTATTTCATTTTATTTTATTTTATTTTATTTTATTTTATTATATTTTATTTTATTTTATTTTATATTATTTTATTTTATATTATTTTATTTTATTTTATTTTATTTTATTTTAGTTTATTTTATTTTATTTTATTTTATTTTATTTTATTTTGTTTTATTTTATTTAATTTTATTTTATTTCATTTTATTTTAATTTATTTTAGTTTATTTTATTTTAGTTTATTTTATTTTAGTTTATTTTGTTTTATTTTATTTTCCTTTATTTTATTTATTATTCTGGCAATTTTCTAAAAAAACATCCATTTGATAATTCGAATATGCATTTATTTTTATATAATTATAGATAAATAATCTTAATTGAAGTCGGTGAAGCAAGCTTAGAAATTTTATTACGATTGGGAGCAATATTTCGATTTTGATATTTTTTCAGAAAATATTGCTTCACGCTACTCTTCCATTGATTGAACCACAAATAGCTACTTATATTTTTGTCATCTATCATTCGTAATCAGCTGGGCTGTGGGTCTTCTGTGCCACACTAACTTGCTTGTTTTCTATATTCATATCACACGCAATGCTACGGAGCCAGTCCGGCAATACGACAATCTGCCAATTTTGTCGTTGACTGTAATAATTTAATTTAAAACCACTCTACTACACATATATACATGTATAAGCTATTACATACTTATCTACAATTGATGTTGCCAATTTCGTTCGATTTTCATATTTTCCAATAACAAAGTGACAATTTTCAATTGATTCATTCTGTTCATCCTTTTCCGCACATTCAGTTTCACTGATCCGACAGTTCAATGCGCTCGAAATGATTGTCAGTATTTGCCAAGCGACAGCATTCCTACACAATCATTTGAGCATTTTTGATGCGATATGGCAATACTAGCAGAATCTATTGCTTTGCTGACAAATGTAGCTTCCGTTTCCGTTGTTATTTGCAGTTATGTTGTCGTAGCTCATGTTACATTACTGCTATCAGACTTCGTTGTTGCGGCAGCGTGTAGCTCTAATGTGTTTTACTTATTTCTAGTTTTGTTATTATTGTTGCTTTTAATTTTGCTTTTGTTGTTATACAATTTTGCGCCACATCATATTGTATGTATTGCTGCAGATTTTCCTTTCCCTTACTTCTTCTATATATGGATGTATGGTATGTACCAGTATATATGTAGTAATGGTGGCTAGCATATTTGCTATTGTTGTTTTTGTCATTTCTGTTATTGGTGTTTAGATTTAATGCAATAATAAATCATTGGAAATCCATTTGTATTGTCAATGCCACAAATAGATTTTCGTATGACCTTAGCAACACCATGTCAATGGTCCAGGCATTGCATACCGACCATAGCATCACTCAGCATTATTCTCACATACATACCAATGAAAATCCAACTAAAGCTAAATAGGTAACTTAACAAACTTCTCTACTCATCAGTTATCATCTCATCTCCTCCCCACGTACTACCGCACTTACATATATCCCACGCCAGCTGTCGTTGCACTTATGCTTGTCACATTGTCAGTTAGAAATATTTGTGAAAGCCACGTGCTTGCCCTTTTTTTAGAGCAGCGTTATTGTTTTTTATACACTTATGGTCATGCGGTGGCTTACTTACTTATAAATTCAATTTTATTTTCATGTTTTTCTGTGGAATATCAACGAAAATCGGAATAAAAGATTCGCTTTAATGGAAAAAATATGTTTGTTTATAGCCTCATGACGGGAAGAGTTGAATAGCTGGCATGTTAGAACTTTTGCGAAATTATTGTAAATTTTATGAACAACAGTCCAGTTGTGTAATGTCGGTATAATGGCTGTGTGTTAAATTTTTTAGAGTGTAAAAAAAATTAAACTATAATATAATTAAATAAAATAAATTAGACTATAATAAAATAAAATAAATTAAATAATATAAAAATAAAACAAAACAAATAAAAATAGAAGATAAATTAAAAAAATCATAACAAAATAAAATAAAACAAAATAAAATATAATATAATGTAATAAAAAAATAATATAAATCAATACAAAAAAAAAATAAAAAATAAAAAAAAGAAAAATAAAATACAATATAAAATAATCCAATATACAAAATTCAGCGTTAGACACGATACTCTTCCGAAACGGCTTTACCGATTTTAATGAAATTTTTTCGTGCATATTCAGTAGGTCTGAGAATAACATAACAGCTATTTTTCACACCGAGAAGAAGATAGTTCGATTTACTTGTAATAATGATACATACGTAGCCTTTTGCTTGGTTTAGCAGGAATATTAATTTTGTTTCCAGGAGTAGTACCTAGGACTGATCAATTCAAAAAAATCGTTTCTATGGTTTGGATTAATATTATATATATATATTTTCGGAAGTGGATCAAGGGTCACCGTGCAGATATTTGATTGGCTTGGTTCATTCCATAACCCGATAAATGGGATTATTATTAGACTTAAGCTGAAGCTTTGTTGGAAGGCACGCCGAGGAATTCCATAGCATAAGCTATGACAACTGTCATTTCAATGAATTATGCAGAATATATATGTATATTGTATCCAAGTGAGAGAAAAAATAACTCACAGAACGATACATGTGGTTAACTTTTAGTATATATGCGATTTCACTCAATGAATTGATGACGGCTGGACCGAAATAAAATTCCACTTTATTAAGAAAATCTCGATAAGCTTGGTTACGATTCGAATCACTTGAAATTTAATTAGTCGGCTAGGTCATCGTTTAGATTAACATGCAGAAACTGGTTCATAATAATCTTATTTATTGGCAAATTTGCTTGAATTTTTATTTTCGTTCGTGCGGGGTGCTTGAACTGAAACCGCTTAGGTGCCTGCTAGTACAACTTGTAATATAAAAAAATTAATTAATTAATAAAATAAAATAAAATAAAATAAAATAAAATAAAATAAAATAAAATAAAATAAAATAAAATAAAATAAAATAAAATAAAATAAAATAAAATAAAATAAAATAAAATAAAATAAAATAAAATAAAATAAAATAAAATAAAATAAAATAAAATAAAATAAAATAAAATAAAATAAATTAAAATAAAATAAAATAAAAAAAAAAATAAAAATAAAATAAAATAAAATATAACAAAATAAAATAAAATAAGACAAAAAATAAAAATAAAATTAAAACAAAATAAAAAAAGATAAAATAAAATAAAATTAATTATAGATGAATTATAATTTTAATATAAAAATTAAAACATGAAGTAAAAAAGAAAATAAAAAACAATACGATAAAATAAAATAAACCAAAGTAAAATAAAATAAAATAAAATTAAATACATTTTAATAAAATAAAAGAATACAAATATAAAATAGGGCAAAAAATAAAAAAAAAATAATAAAATACATTAATTTAAATATAAAAATTAAAACATAAAGTAAAATAAAAAAATAAAACAAAAAAACAATATGATAAAATAAGCTAAATTAGAATAAAATAAAGTAAAACTAAACAAAATAAAATAAAGTAAAATAAACTAAAATAAAATGGAACAAAATAAAATAAAATAAAGCAATTTAAAAGATCTTAATAAAAGTAAATAGAAGAAAATGAACTTTTTATATATTTGAACTGCAAACACTATGTTAAAAATAAACGATTTCCATATTTTCCTGTCACTACTAATTTAAAATGTTATATGCTATGAAAAAATTAGTTTACGCTACAAAGTCTGTATCAAAATTTAAAAAGACAAACATGCAAATAAATGTCACAAACCCAAATTCAACTCATAAACAATTTGAAAAGCGACAAATACTAAACCAAAATGATTGTATTTGAATGCTAGCCAATAAAAACGCTTTGATTACATTTATTTGACATTACTAGCCGTTTTTATTTGGTGTCATTTTAAGTACCACTTCGGTTTTGTACACACAGTTACGGTATCATAAAAAAAAGCAGCAACACACATACACGACATACATTCATACATACACACATAGACGCTAACAAAAATAGCAGCAAATAAAATTTAAGTGGACATTTGAGTAGAGCGCTAGAGGCTATACAAAACAAATAAACAAAACCAAAACAAGCAGAAAAAATACATCCAACAACAACAAAAGACGAAAAACGAAAGCACTTCTATACCTATGTCATGTTGTAGATATTCAATTGTAAATACAAGGACCATACCAAATAAAGTGCTAACGACCCCATTGCGATATAACTAAATATATATGTAAATTAAAGCAAAATACACACATACATACATGTATTTATGAATTAATAGAGAGAGTATATAAATAAAATGTACGCCAAATGCCTGTGGGCCACTTTTCTTTTTTGAAGGATGGCAAGGAAACGGGGAAAAAAGGCAACAAGTAGATTCAAAAAATATGGATAAAGAGAGAGAAATTATAAAAAAATTTTAACAGTATGCCCTTAAAACATAATTTCGTATGAATCAAAATGTAAATAAATCCATTTTCATCAAACACTTGAATTGAAATCCAAAAAAAAAGAAAAACTAAAAAAATTATGTGGCGTGGCGGATGAGCATGGCAAGCTGAATTCGCTTGCTGTAGGTGCTGAAAAAAGCAGCACGTACGTACATACATATATATGTGCAATAGTTGTAGCTGACGGAAGGAAGCACGCACATGAAGTACTTGTTAGCACGTTGTAAGGGTAGCTAGCTGTAAGGCAGAAAATGAAGTACATACTAACAAATGAAAGAAAAGAAAAAAAACTTGACAAAAATTACTAACGCTGTTTCAGAAATGGTTTTAAGGATGTAGCTATGATTGTGAATTTTTAAAGTAATTTTTTCGCAAAATATAATCCAATAAAAAATTCTTGAAAATACCTTAAATTTTCTAAACATATTTTCCTAGCAGTATACAAAAATTAAGACAATTCTTAATAAAAAAAAAACTCACATTTGAGCCGCGAAGAGAAATAATGTTGCCTACTTACCGGAGTAGCTGTACTACTTATTCTTTAATATTATTTTTTATTAATTGTTTATAATTCTTTATTTGCTATTATGCATTAATTATTATTAATTATTAATAATAATCAATTAATTAATAATTATTTTTAAAGGCTTTTAAGTTATAATTTTATCATTTATTATTTATTATTCAAAATTATTATTTATTATTTTTTTATTTATTATTAATTTCATCATATTTATTAATTATTATTTTTTATAGTTTATTATTCGTTATTTGCTATTTATTATTTATTATTTATTATTTATTATTTATTATTTATTATTTATTATTTATTATTTATTATTTATTATTTATTATTTATTATTTATTATTTATTATTTATTATTTATTATTTATTATTTATTATTTATTATTTATTATTTATTATTTATTATTTATTATTTATTATTTATTATTTATTATTTATTATTTATTATTTATTATTTATTATTTATTATTTATTATTTATTATTTATTATTTATTATTTATTATTTATTATTTATTATTTATTATTTATTATTTATTATTTATTATTTATTATTTATTATTTATTATTTATTATTTATTATTTATTATTTATTATTTATTATTTATTATTTATTATTTATTATTTATTATTTATTATTTATTATTTATTATTTATTATTTATTATTTATTATTTATTATTTATTATTTATTATTTATTATTTATTATTTATTATTTATTATTTATTATTTATTATTTATTATTTATTATTTATTATTTATTATTTATTATTTATTATTTATTATTTATTATTTATTATTTATTATTTATTATTTATTATTTATTATTTATTATTTATTATTTATTATTTATTATTTATTATTTATTATTTATTATTTATTATTTATTATTTATTATTTATTATTTATTATTTATTATTTATTATTTATTATTTATTATTTATTATTTATTATTTATTATTTATTATTTATTATTTATTATTTATTATTTATTATTTATTATTTATTATTTATTATTTATTATTTATTATTTATTATTTATTATTTATTATTTATTATTTATTATTTATTATTTATTATTTATTATTTATTATTTATTATTTATTATTTATTATTTATTATTTATTATTTATTATGTATTATTTATTATTTATTATTTATTATTTATTATTTATTATTTATTATTTATTATTTATTACTTATTATTTATTATTTATTATTTATTATTTATTATTTATTATTTATTATTTATTATTTATTATTTATTATTTATTATTTATTATTTATTATTCATTATTTATTATTTATTATTTATTATTTATTATTTATTATTTATTATTTATTATTTATTATTTATTATCATAAAACGAATAAAAGTAAATTAACGAAAAATATAATTTGTAATATAATAATAATAATAATAATAATAATAATAATAATAATAATAATAAAGCTCAACGAATTTGTGTACAAACATTTCTTTGAAGGAATGTAATATATTCGTGAACATTTAAATCTAGTTTGAATGTACACTAGCAACGAGAAAACTGAGTTTGTTGCACTGCAATGAAGAAAAAGTAAAAAAATTAAAATATAAAAAAGAAATTTAGAAAGAATAAAAAATAGCAGCAAATCTACGGATGCTGATGAGAGTTGTACAGTGAAAAAAATAATTGCGACCAAAGAAAAAATCGCATACAACACTGAATAACGACAACAATATACCCAAAAGTGCTATTGACAACGATGTAACAAATAAAATTAGAAAATGAAAAGGCGAGGGAATCAAATAGGCAAACTACGTACATATACATATACTTCAGGAAAAAAGTAAAAAAAAATGTGTGTTGAAAATGTGTTGATCGTGGACAGCGCTCGAATGGCAAAGTGTAACGCAGTAAGTACGCGCAGTAGAAGAAAAGCCTGCTTTTAGGCGCCATGCAAGCCATATATCTATTTAAAGTACAACGCCAAAGCAAATGATTGTGAACAAAAACGTCTATATGTATGTAAGTGTTTTTTGCTGTCGATTTGTAGGCGCTGCTTGGCGCGTTGAATGCACGAAATGCTTGAATGCTTAGGCATGCAACACACTTCCTGATTTACGACACTCAAGTGTGCCACTTTTCCTATTTTCCCACCATACATGGTGGCCGTCGCCGCCGCCACGCACAATAACAAACAATGAACAATGCTTAGCAATTCCTGCCACGCTCTGAGTATATACATATACATATATAGTATGTACACACACTTACAGCCCGGATGTCTATTGCGGTGTATTTTTATAGCAAACTCACTTCACTACTCAACACTTCAGCGCAATTTTCCATTTCTATTTCTCTATTTCTAGTCGCGTACGGTTTTTCTCATTTTCGATTTGCCATTCAGCAAGTAAGAACTTCAATGTACATATACATAAATAAACATATATACCTATGTTGTATGTATTACAGTGCGTACTTGTGTGACGGCTCGCTTGTTGGGCATTTGGGCACAACGTCATCATAGTCTACATTGTGGCGTTATAGCTAGGGAAATGCTTTATTAGAGGCATAAAAACGCAATTTGTTGTCTTATTTGTTTATTTGTTTATTTGTATATTTATTTATTTATTTGTTTGTTTTGTTGTTGGTTGGACATTTGTTGTACGTCTTGTCAATGTGTTGCTTTACAACTGTATGTAGCTCCCTTGAGCGCGTGTGTGTTGAAGGCGTCAGCATAGCTCTAGCGCTTACACTCATACACCCTCTGCGGGTGTGCTGTGTTGGTATTAGTCACATCCGCAGCGCACTTGAGTCAGTCAAGTGTCACTCGTTGTGACACATTGTATGCACTTCTCGGTGATTTTTTCTCCATTTTTCTTGTTTTTGTTATGAGGTTTTTGCAATTCATTGTGTATATTTCTATATTTGGAATTTGTCTGTATGTGTGAGTGTTGCTTTTTTTTCTCAAAACAAATTATATGCGTGTAATTAAGCATCATTATTTGTTTATTGGTGTCGGTCGGTATGGTAGGGATTTTCTCCTTTTTTGCAAATTTTTTGACAATTTTTTTCCTATAAATTTGCCTTTGATCTTTGGGTTACACTTTCGTCTTCTTCTGTGCAATTTGGCTTTTTTCTAAAGGCTACCGGAATAGGTTAAAGGAAATCAAAAACGCCATATAACAATAGTCTATGGCCGTAGGAGCTATGTGGTGTGATAAAAACCTGCTTTCCAAGCTGCTCAGTGCGAGTGGTATACGTACCTGGTAGACCTGCTCTTTCCTATGAGTACGTTAGCGTACTGCATCGAAAGCTTCTAAGACTGAGGCGCTGTAGGGGCAGCTCTTTTTCGTGCTGGCGAAGGCTGTTTTAAGATAGGTTGATGTCGATCCTCTTTCCATGGGTCTTTTCCAAAATTTGGCGCCTGGTGAAGATGTGGTGAATGGTTGATTTACCAGGTTTAAAGTCAAACACTGAGGTGTAATGGGGTATAGTCAAGCTTTTGGGCTATAATCAATTCCTACTCATGCGTCCCCGCGGCTCACGTTTCCAGGGTGCTTTTGCGAGATAGCCACAACGAAGTCGTGTGGAGCCTTGGGTCAAGACTAAACTTCAATGCAGCCACTCCGACATATTCGGGGGAAGTCTAATTACAGCGTCTGTTTACCAGAGGTGCGGCTGCGAGCGGGCGTCGGTTTTGAAGCAAGCGCGTCGCTTTATAAATATGGAAAACAAATTTTAAACCTACTCGTCTAGCCAGGTTGTGCGCTGTGTTTCGTCACGTAGAAACCAGCTGCAATGAAAAAATGGCAACCCCTTGGAGTTCTCAACCATCTAGCTGGTTTTCCAAACAACTCGACTCAAGCGCCACCTAGCAGTAATGTCACTTTCGATCCATTAATTTTATTTGGCTTATTACCATTTTTTTATATTTATATTTATTTAAAAAAATACCCCACCAACCCAACCTGCTAAGGGCAAGCCACTTATTTTATCCCTTTCAATGAAGATTGGGTAGAAGGCAAGGTCATTCGCAAATACATATATTAATATTTCTAGGGATGGTTCTCAATATTAGGAAGGCGCTGGAGCAGGCAGCATTTTGTGACTTTCACAAAAACGAATGCAGCTGCAACCTCAATAACTACAACTCTGCCTTCTAATAAGAGATTAAGGGTATTATTGATGTGGCAAAATGAGCAGCCACTTAAGCCCGGTAGTCTTTTAGGTATCTCGTGCAACTAGGTGTGTCAATTCGAAGTCTAAATACCACCGGAAAACACAGTTAACATCACAATCCACGGCCATAGACCTTTTTTTTGCGAAGGCGTCATTGCAGTTCCTCTACACTGTCTAATCTAAACCACTTAGAAAAATAGAACTAAGTATCCATCCTACATATCTACTCTGTATGCTAGGAAAAATTTAATAAAAGTAGAACACAAAAGCAGTAACTTTGCGAATGGCCGATCTTCAGCCGATTTAATGGCTTAGGGGCGACCAACCCAACAATACAGTTATGAAAAGTATCTATACAACTGTGAACTCATTCAGGGGACTGCTCCGGCATATGGCTCTGACTAAATTTATATCCAAAAAAATATTTAAGTTAATTGCGGTTGCTCCTCAAAGGGGAATGTCAACCTGTTCGAGTATATTTTTGATATGAATATCGTTTCAGCGGAGGAACTATGATTTTTCTTTCACACATTTTTCATGTAAGGGGATGTAAACTTAATGCCAATCGAGCGAATCGCTTTTGTAGCCTGTATTTTCAAATTTCTTGCGTTTGTTCTTATACTTCTTATTGTTGTTAGCAGGCTTGTAAAAGCTCACGCAACACTGCTATATACATATATAAGGTATAAAAAGAATGCTTCAACAACTGCCTTTCTATGCATTTCATACCGGAAATGAAATTTGTTGGTGTAGCGCACATTCAAGCGCATTATCGCAGGCTTTTGCCTCGTTAGCTCGCCGTAATGTATGCCTACAAAATACAAAAGTTTGCTTGTGCAATACCTACATATATATATTTATATATATATATACACTGGTGGTCATAATTATGTTTATACGTATAAAATAAATATATAATTGGCGCTTTTCACTGCTAACGCGATTTTCGGCCGAGTTTCTATTCCAACTTGTGGTATAAGTTTAGGTGTTTTTCCAAGCAAAAGGATGGTCCGACAATTCATTCTAAGCTACCTCCGATTTTTATGAGTAGTTTTTATTTTCATGTCAGAAATACACTCGGAGGACTTGACATTCCATGCCGAGAACATACTAAAATAAAATTATTTTGAAAAATTACTTGAGAATTTTTAGAATTTTTTTTGCTCTAATCTGATTTAGAAAATTTTCAGATATGATTTAAAAGGTCAAAGTGAAATTAAAAAATTTTTAATAAATATTGGCACTGAAAATTAATGAAATCGGAAGAATAGAATATTATACTATTTTTCAAAAAATTTGATATATAATTGAAAAATATAAAGACTTCAGCACTTCTTTCCTGTTTTTTTTTTATAGCAAAATAATATTTTAATTTATTAAAATAAATAATATTTTTCATTTTGAAAATATTTTATTTTTGATTTTTTCTCTCACTATGCATATATATGCTTATACATACGAAATAAAAATTAATTAGAAAGATTACTGTACCCAGTACTTTGCTGGGGTCGCCAGTGTAATGTACAAGTGTTGTGTGTGGTGTAGGCACATATCCTTTCATGCACTATTCTTCTTTCAACTAACGTTTTGTCTTCTTTTTTTTTCTTTCTTTTACTTTTTTCTGTTAGTTTTTGCTTTTGACCTAACGGTTATAAAAGCCAACGCCTTGCAGGTGTAACACCACTCAATTGCTACACTTTGTTAGCTGCGCCTTGCCAAAAAGCAAAAAAAAAAAAGTAAAAAAATGCAAATGAAAATAAAAGGCTGAAAGGCAACCGTCTGACTTTCCACATTGCATGTTTTATCTCTGAGTTTTTTCACTCCTTCCTTTATACGCTTGCTCGTTTGTTTACTTTGACGTTGCGTGCGACAAAAATGCAATGCCAGCAACTTCTTCCACCCGCCAAATGTTTCAAAGTCTGCGCCACGAAAAACTAGCCACCAACTTGTACTAAATACTAGGTATATACATACTCTCTTTGTGTGCGTGTGCGCTTGCTTGTGCTTGTGTGTATGGTTGTGTTTGTGTTTGCCTACGAACAAACGCTTTGACGTGCACAAATGACAATCTTGACGCGCGTAAACAAGCTTTGTGTTGCTGGCATGCCGCCGCTGTTTGTTTTCTTATATGAAAAACTTATAACACTTTTTTTTACTTGTCCTTTAGCCACACATTTTTAATGCTTTTTGTTGTTGCCAATGTATGAGACGTCGTGACAACATTAATGATGTTTGCCATAAAGCAGCGTTTTGTTGTCAAGATTGTAGGCAACTTGACGCTGCTACGCACCAATGTTTGGTTTGCTGACGCATGTTATGGAGTTGTAGTATTTATTTTCCTTACTCGAAAAGCATGCAGCAGCACGCTCAAGTGTATAAGTACGCAGAAAAGTAGTTTTCCATATTTTATTTCATTTGCTTTTTCTTTTCAATTTTCGCACGCACAAAGCAAACTAAGTCGGCTAAATAATTAAAAGTGTTGCATAGTTTTAGGCAACACATATGTAAGTGCGTAATAAGCTGTGTGTGGGTTAATGATGCGGAAGGAGTACGCATTTCGTTGTAATATTTTATGTGAAAAGAAATTAAAAAACAGCGTTGCACTCAACAAAATGTTGGGTAAGGACACTTCAAAAGTAGAGAATTATAAGTAGAGATATTTTTTTAGCTCCAAAATGTTGACAACGATATGCCTTTATGTTAGAAGTGTACTTAGAACGGCTGGCAGGTTATTGCAGCTTATTTTATTTTAATAGTTATTTCTTCTACAATATTTAGTTTAATTTTAATTTATTTTGTTTTATATTGCATAGTTCATTATTTGTAACAATTTACCTTTTATTAGTATATTATGTTTGAATTTATTTTATTTGATTGTATTTTTTTATTTAAATTAATATTGTTTTATTTATTTATTTATCTTTATTTCACAATATTTTTTTCTTTAATTTTATTATAGTTCCAATTATGTTTATATTATTTTAACCCAATTTTATTTTAATATAATTTATTTCATTTTCTTTTATTTCAGTTTTTTTAAATTTAATTAATTTTTTCTATCTTAATTTGTGTAATAATTTTTATTTTATTTTGTTTAATTATTTTATTTTATGTTATTTCATTTAATTTAATTTTATTTATTTTTTTATTTTAATAACTTTTCTTTATTTTATTTTAATTATTTACTTTTTCTTATTTTCTTTTATTTTATTTAAATTTTTTTGATATTATTTTACTTCATTTTATTTTATTTTACTTTATTTTATTGTATTTAATTTATATATTTTACTTTGTTTTATAATTTTTATTTCTGTTAAAATTAGTTTAAATTAATTAAATATAATTTTATTTTATTTCATTATATTTATTACTATTTAAATTAATTAAATTTAATTTTATTTCATTTTACTTTAATTTATTTTATTTTAATAAAAACCATTTTATTTTATTTTCTTTCATTCTTTTTTTTCTTTTATTTATTTTATATTATTTTATTTTATTTTATTTTATATTATTTTATTTTCTTTTATTTTACTTTACTTTACTTTATTTTATTTTATTTTATTTTATTTTATTTTATTTTATTTTATTTTATTTTATTTTATTTTATTTTATTTTATTTTATTTTATTTTATTTTATTTTATTTTATTTTATTTTATTTTATTTTATTTTATTTTATTTTATTTTATTTTATTTTATTTTATTTTATTTTATTTTATTTTATTTTATTTTATTTTATTTTATTTTATTTTATTTTATTTAATTTTATTTTATTTTATTTTATTTTATTTTATTTTATTTTATTTTATTTTATTTTATTTTATTTTATTTTATTTTATTTATTTTATTTTATTTTATTTTATTTTATTTTATTTTATTTTATTTAATTTTATTTAATTTTATTTAATTTAATTTAATTTAATTTTATTTTATTTTATTTTATTTTATTTTATTTTATTTAATTTAATTTTATTTAATTTTATTTTATTTTATTTTATTTTATTTTATTTTATTTTATTTTATTTTATTTTATTTTATTTTATTTTATTTTATTTTATTTTATTTTATTTTATTTTATTTTATTTTATTTTATTTTATTTTATTTTATTTTATTTTATTTTATTTTATTTTATTTTATTTTATTTTATTTTATTTTATTTTATTTTATTTTATTTTATTTTATTTTATTTAATTTTATTTTATTTTATTTTATTTTATTTTATTTTATTTTATTTTATTTTATTTTATTTTATTTTATTTTATTTTATTTTATTTTATTTTATTTTATTTTATTTTATTTTATTTTATTTTATTTTATTTTATTTTATTTTATTTTATTTTATTTTATTTTATTTTATTTTGTTTTATTTTATTTTATTTTTTTAATATTTTTTTAATTTAATTTAATTTAAGTTTATTTTATTTTGTTTTGCTTTAAATTATTTTATTTTTTAGTCTAATTTGATTTAATTTAAGTTTATTTTATTTTATTTTGCTTATTTTTATTTTATGTTATGTCATATAGTTGCATTTTATCATATTTTATTTAATTTTGTTAATTTTATTTTATTTTTTAACTGTTAATTTTATTTGGTTTTATTTTATATAATTTTTTATTTTATTTTAATTTTTCATTTATTTAATTTTGTTTTGTTTTAATTTACTGTATTTAATTTATTTTGTTTTGATTTACTTTATTTAATTTTGTTTTGTTTCAATTTACTTCATTTAATTTTATGTGAAAATGTAATAATTTTTGATCGTGAGTTGACCTATGCTTTTACTAATTTGCGTAGATTTCAAAATACTATTCAGCTTTTTTTCTTACTAACTTTTTAAAGCCTTTGACGCACTAATAATCAGATCCTTCTCTTTTTCTCGTAAATATATATGTATATATTGCACTCGTACAATTTTCAAATTTTAATATTATCATGGAAATACATTTTCCATAAATTTTACTTCAACAAAAACTACTTACTTGCCAAAGTAAGCTATATTACCTCTGGCAAACACTTCAAATTCAAATGCTAATGAAGTAAAGGAGCTTAGTTTTCTGCACGATGTTGAAGTTTTCAAGAAACTTTATCGTCTTTGCGAGGTATTTATGTAAGTATACTCCATACATACTAAAAATACTAGGTTCGTACATATTTAGTGGTTTTAAGCGCAAAATACGAAATTCGGTTTTTCGTATAGGACGAAAGTTGGGAAAGTTTGTGCTGAAAAATTTCAAAAATTTTTTAATCAAAATTTTTTTTGTGAAATACTTAAAAAAACCTATATTTTTCATTTCATTTATCATCTTTTTAATTTTTATTTCGTTCATTGATGTGAATTCAGCGATGACTGTGACTAAGATTTGGAGAATCAAACCGTAATATTGGTACCGTAATATCGGCTTAACGGTCAGAAGCGTTAGCTTTTGAATGTCATAAACGTTGCAATAATTTATGCATTGTGGAAATTACCGGCCGGTGTTTGAACGATTTTTGTATATTTTGTTTTTTTTTTTTTACACACACATATCAACCAAACAGACAGCCGCCCAGTACAGACATGATTTCTTCCTTTATGCTTCTAAATTCATCCAGCTATCATCTTTGCTGGCCACTAATGTCCTTTTGTACAGATTGTGGGCGGCAGTTGCTTTGACTGAGCCGCATTTGATTGCTCGTCGTAACTACTTGCTTGCTTGGCTTGCGGACAAACTTGAGTGGCCCATTAAAACGCCAAAACACACAAACATACACGTACACCCGCACACACAGGCACACATACAGATAAACAGACACTCAATCATATTCGCACATCGATGGCAATTCCAAACGTCCATCAAACAATGCGGATAGCCAACGGTGTCGGTTCTGGTTGATTGTATGTACCATTGTTGTGCAGTTCTTCATTGTTATTGTTCCCATGTTGTTTCGCGCATAACGGGCACGGAGAAAACAAAGCATAGTTGCATAAGCAAAATACTTTTTTGCAGCGTTGCCTAATTTAACTGCGCCAGTTACAGCGCTCCGGTGAACCTAATGAATAGCTGAAAAGTGGGCAGAGAGGCGGAGAGATGGCATGTCATGGTTGTCTAGTTTTAACATATGTGAATGTTGACAAAGGGTCACGCCTGCAACGAAAAATGGCGCATCAAAAGTAAAATCTGCACAATGGTGTCGCCGTTTACTTTTTTTGGGTCAACAGAACAAAAATTTCGCGTACGATTATTTCATCTTATTTCATTTTATTTAGTTTTTCTTTTTTTATTTTATCTAATTTTAAACTTTTCTTACTTAATATTTTAATGTTTTTATTTGATTTTAATTCATTTCTTTATTTTTAATTTAATTTTATGTTTTTTTAATTTTATTTTATGTAATTGTAATTTATTTTAACTTATTTATTACAACATATTATATTATATTATATTATATTTTATTTCATTTCATTTGATTTTATATTTTTAATTGATTTTTTTATTTTATTCCACTTAATTTTTTTATTTAATTTTCATTTATTTAATTTATTCTAATTTTATTTTAATTATTTTATTTTATTTTAATTTATTTTAAATTATTACAATTTATTTTATTTCATTTAGATTAATATAATTTAAATTAATTGATTTTATTTTTTTTTCCTTCTATTTTGTTTAATTTTCTTTTATTTTATTTTTTTGTATTTTATTTTTTAATTAATTTTTATTGTTTTATTTTTTATAGTATTTATTTGATTTAATTTTTTTATTGATTTGATTTTATTTAATTTTTTTATTTTATTTTACCTTATTTTAATTAATTTTATTTTATTTATTTTTTAATTTTGTTTTATTTTAATTTATTTTAGTTTATTTTATTTTGGTTTTTTTAATTTATTTTATTTTGAAATATTACATTTTAGTTTATTTCATTTAGTGTAATAAAATTTAATTAATTTGATTTTAGTTTATTTAATTTTTTTATTTTATTTTAGTTTAATTTATTTTGATTTATTAATTTTTTTAATTTTGTTTTATTTTATTTCATTTAGTTTAATATAATTTAATTTAATTGATTTTATTTTATTTCATTCTATTTTATTTTATTTTGTTTATAGTATTTTATTTTATTCTATTATAGTTAATTTAATTTAATTTAATTTTATTTCATTTTGATTTATTTTATTTTATTTTTCAAAAATTATTTTATTATTAACTTATTATTATTTTTATAACACTTTATTTTATTTTATTTTACTTTATTTTATATTAATATATTATATTTTTTTAATTATAATTAATTTTATTTTAGTTAATATTTTTGTCGTTCCGCCATCACTGCCCAGTTCTGCACCTCCCGCCATGGGTGCCAACCTCATCAGCAGCAATTTTATGGTTTCCCAGCACTCGACTCTTGCACCATCTCATACTAAGCTCAACATCTAACAAAATGCGTCAAAACGACGACCGGCGGCCGACAGTCAGCAGACAGACAGACAGATGTAAAAACAAAGCGAAAATCAAAAACATAAGTGAAGGTAAATGCAACTGTCAGCTAGTTTCCTGAAACGTTTCCGCAGTCCATACCACAATGGCTGAACTCCGTTGGCTGGACTAACGAAAGCCTTGCCAATTTGACTTCGTGTTTTCCACCATGGCCTTGTCATGTGGCTCGTTGATAGCAGGGCCAGCGTCACTCCCCTGACGGCTGTTACTAGTTTTAGCACACGTGGCGTATCTCGCAAGTACTAGCTAACCGTCTAACTGGTCGACATTTGGGGCCACCATTCATTGGGTGGATGAATGTATGAATTTTACATTGTTGCATACATTTCGGCGATACCTCCCAAGGGAGGAGTATGTGCCACATATGCAGTTTAGTGAGCCCCGAAAAAAAAGAAGATGACCCAGCAACTGAGTGGTTGACTTATGGCTAAGCGCACCTAGTACCCGTACATACAGTTTTAGGGTCGATTGTCTTTTTTCGTATGTGCGAGTGTATAATAAAATCGTAAATTTTAGCGCCCAAAACTATGCTACATACCTACATGCGTTAAGCATACGCCAGCCAGTAAGTTTGCCTCACTGTGATAGGAAGAGTGAGTAGTAGAAGTAATGCCAAAAGGGGTTGTGTATCTCCTATTATCATCACCACCACTGCATTCCATCTTACCTCTGACCAGTATATATGTATGGCACTGTAAGAGTAGCGGAAGTTATGTTTCCGCTTTTGCATTCGCATTCGAAATAGCACAGCGGAACAAGTTGACTAATCGTAATTGTAGACGCGCATTTGGAAAACCGGGCAAGCTTGCCGGCATACCAAGAGTTATTGTGTTACCATTGACTGGTACTTTTTTTTAAATATTTTTTTGCTTTTTTCAAAATGCACATGCAGTATCAGCTCAGTGTGTATATGTATATGTACGTGTGTGTATATGAACATTGCACAAAAGCCAAAAGCTTTGCCAATTTTCGTTCGGAGATACGCACCGAGCATGGTCATTACTTTTGAATATGCATGCTGTCTGTATGTTAGCTTATTCGTTCGTCTACTTGTATATATACCTATGTGCGAATGTGCGTTTGAGTATGTAGTAAATTGGTGATGAAGTACTCACCATACAATGGCAATTCTGTGCAATTGAAGATATAGTGCATTGCAGTTTGGATTTATTGGTTTGGCGTTGAGAAATGACGTTGTGTCGGTTATGGCAGGAAAAGAAGTCATTTTGAGTTTTGATAAATTTGCCGATATTAAATAAAATTATAAATCAGCTGATATTCAAAAAAATCAAAAACAAAAAAAAAATAGAAAAATTCGAAAAGGAAATATCACAGGCGTCAAAAGATCTTAAAGTTTAAATTAACACTTTTTTCAGTTAGACTCGAGTTGTAGTTTAGGAACGAATAAATGTACAGAAAAATTACTAATATTATTTTAAAAATTTTGAACCGGTTGACTAGTGCCAGAACCAAAGTCTTGGATATAGCCAGAGCAGTTAAACTCTCTAGGCGTAAGAAGCCACTTATCAGAAGAGATCATTTTTGTCGAAATTGCAGAAAAACCTTTAACTTAGCTATTGCATCCGGGTGGATTATTTTTTTAAATTTTTTTGTTTAAGTGGAGCTCGGGGGTGAGACCCACACAAAACTAATAATTTGGAAATACTTTGTAGTAAAGTAGTTGCTGTGCATACATACCTTACCTCAAAACGGATTAAAAGTATAAAATAAACGCCAAATACTATTTCTCCAAAAACTTCTTTACTCAAATGTTTATATTTATATCATAAGTCTAAATACAGCAAATACTCATAATCCATTCAACTTAAAGCATATTTTCCATACAAATTTAGCCTCAAAAATACTTAGAATTATCGTAAAACGAATAGCGAATGAAAGTGTGACTATGAAATATTAAACATTTGTCCATAGTGATAACAGAACTCTAAGTTCTGAAAACGGCTAAAATTTCTAGATTTTAAACTAGCCTCAAAAATGTCTAGAAGAGCCATAAAATAGGAAGAGACTAAAATTTGTTTCTGAAATTTCATCAAGGCATTATATACAGCTATGATTTTCAAAAAATCGATTTTTTTTACTATATTTTCTGTATCTACATATATTTAAGAATACACACAAGAAATTTCAAATCGATCATGCAAATATTTTCGAAGTTACACGCACATTTGTAAAGACGTTTCGGAGCGATTGGAAGTATAAGTATAACTTTGAACGCGTTTTTCTCAGAATGGTGTTTTCAAAGTCGGTGACCACTATAACTCGAAAACGGCTGAACCGATTTGTCTAAAATTTTAACACAAGCTTCTTGAATATATTTTTCAGTGATTAATCTAAGGTCTTATTTTTCCAATAAATGCTTTTTTTTTTATAAACAATTTAAAATCGAAATTTCGCTGAAAAATCGACTTTTTTCTTTGAGAAGGCGTCATTTTGACAAAAAAAATTTTTTTGCTTATTTCGTCGTGATTAATCACTAGATTTAACATTACTTTAATGAAATCTGTTTAGTTTTTAAATTTCAGATGATCCAGTTCCGAGATAGAGTGGCCACCGCAAGACGTCTTTTTTCAGAGGACCTCCTGGAGATCAGCTGTAGCTCTTCTCCAGAGAAATATTTTTACTAGTGATAAGGATTAAAATATTGCTGAATAATACCATAATAAGCATGTAAACTTTTTAAATCAATAAATTCTAAAGACTTCTCAAAAAAAAAATCTTAAAAATTCGCTTTTTTTGGCCCATTAACTGTATATAACCCCTTAAATAAATACCTTTAGTGGTTAGATCTACTTGTAATTTTCAAAAAATCTCTTTTCTATTTTTTTTATTTTTAAAATACATGCATATTTGAGAAAATTTTTTGAAAATCTTAAGTTGATCCGATAAACAGTATCGGAGATATGATCGTATTATTAAGGAGGTCTCGTGACGTTCGTAAATAGGCGAAGCGCTAGGCGGAGGTTTAACTTGGTGTAAATGGTTTGCAAAACTTTAATGCGTTTTTCTCGAACTTAACTAAGTCTCTCAAGACCATCTTCTTTATCTGTTTACTTAAGAGCACGTTTCCCATACATGTCTAACTTCAAAATTTTAATATTATACAGTAAACATTTGCCATAATATTTGTATTAATACTACAAGAAAATGTTTGGGAAGCAACCAAAATCAGGCTCAGAACAGTACTAGTCTCTGTGCGTCGGTATGCTTTCAAAGACGAGACTTGGATGGTATCTATCTAGAATCCCTGCACCTACACATACACGGTGTGACCCAAAAATAACCGAACTTTATATTTAAATCATACAAGATACAGCGCCATCTATTGAAAACTTGCAACATTAAAAAGATTTGATTTTGATTTGATTTTATTTTATTTTAAGCATATAAATATACATAAAATAATACAGAGTAACAGCACTAGCCTTAGGCCATCGGCTGGAACATTAAAAAGATACATTCATCCTCTTTCAAACGCACCTAACTTCATGTAAGTCGGATGACAGATGTAAAAGTGACAGCCATTTCAATAAAACCAAAAGTGTGCTAATGGTTCCAAAAAACAAACAAAAAGAGCAAATATAAAATTTTGTGTCAAACTTGAAAAAAAATTGAAATTGAAGTTTAAAAAATTAAAAAAAAATTGAAAAAAATGAAGCAGCCGTAACCGAGGTACTGAAGAACATTTCTATAAATGACATAAAAAAATCTATGCATGCGCTGGTTGATCGTTCCAAACGTTGTGTTGAGTCAAATGGAACCTATTTTGAATAAATAATAACTTTCAAAGACAATATAATGTGTATTTTACTATTTTATATCCAAAAATATCCAAAAAGTTCGGTTATTTTTGGGACACACCGTGTAACTGACAATTCTCCTGATGTATTCATTATTAATTTATCCACTCAGGGAACGAGAGTAGCACTCGCTGGCCAACTAATAACTTCGAACAGTGGAATGCAAAAGTTGCTCCATAGTTTGGGTGGCCAATCGTCCAAAATGACGATAAAATAATGAAAAATCATCGAGTCTGGCCGTCATTGCCCAAGCCAGGATTGACGGCCAAGAAAGTTTTGTTGAGTGTTTGGAAGGATAGGCAAGGAATCTTCTACTAACAGCTGCTCCGTTACTGAACCATCTGAAGAAAGTAATCAATGCCCAGAATTGCCCAGTTTTTCTCAACAGGAGATGAATTGTCAAGACAAGCCATCGATAGTGACTCGCCAAAAACTCCCGAGAGCTTGGTAGGGAGGTTCCCATGCATATACCTTATAGTCTAGACTTCGCACTAAATAATCTTTATCTATTTCTGTCTATGGCGAATGATTTGACAGGTGAAAAAATAGCATTTGCCCCATTTTTTTGCTAACAGAGACGAGGGTTTCTACGAAAGAGACATATTTACATAATTTACAAAATTCCAAAAGATTAACAAGGTAAACAATGAACAATGAAAAAAATTCTAATTTCGCTAATTAAAGACTTAAATTTAGTGCAAAAATCCGTTTTAAAATTAAAAACTGCGATGCTGTTAAAAACGGAGCTTCGGCACTGTATCTGCAGAATACAACACGGAGCTTGGTGGAATAGTTGCTGCATTTCGCCTAGAATAATGCTTTACCTTTACATAGACACAGAGATTTAAAACCCATTACTTGAGAAAAAACCAACTACCTGAAAATTACGCGGAAAATACTACCAGTTTATGCTGACTCGATTACTTCGGCGGAGTTTGAAAAAGGATTGTCCTTTAAAACAAGTAATTTCCCATACCTCTGATCCGGGCTGGCATGGGGGATTACGAGTTAGTAGACGAACTGGCAAGAGAGCTCAATTCCCTTCCGCTTTCTCCATACTGGAAGACAGTTTGGACATAGTGGAAGATAGTTTGGACATGCCGCTACCCACCTAAGAGTTGTTTTTCGCATAGGATAACTCAAGATACAAGGGTCTCAATTCGCAATGTGACTCCGATAGTGGGTTTGGCAACTCTGAGAAGCCTCAGCGGTATCAAACTTAATACCTTCAGTAGCCGAAGTACCCCTATGCTCTATAACATAACCATGTGATGAGCGTATTGCTTTATCATCACTTATAATTCAGGTGAACTGTCATTTCTAATTATTTTTTGTTATATCAAATTTGAATAAATTTGTTTTATCCAGCATAAGAGTTCATAAAAGACAGATATGAAAAAAATCTCTTGTTGAAAGTGCAAAATTATTAACTTAGTTAAGCAGCACACTTAGAAGACTCACTTAAAGTAAACTAAACTAAATAAGTTACTCATACGCCACCCCCTCCTACATTATTATACAAAGCAAAGTACCATATATTTATTACCCAAAGCAATGGGCAACGTAGACCACTTGGCACCAGCAATTAAATGCTTTATTTGAATGCACTTTAGGATGTTTAAAATTTTCAACAACACCAACAACAACACAACAAATTGCTAGAGGCATATGCCTCCAAATGCCGGTAGTTTAAATACAAATATATATGTATGAATGTATATAAAACAGGTATACGTTTTGTAATTGTATATGAATGAAATATGTATATACTCGTATAAGCAGAGTGTGCATGAGAGCATAAATAAACCATTTTCTATGTTGCTCACAGCATCGCTTGAACGGCCAAGCTTTGTTCTGTTTTGCTTCCCTATTCTACGTACGCTTTTGCGGCGTTAGGTTTATTTTCACAATGGAATGCATGCAGTTAATTGAAATGCATGTGGTAAGGTGGTGATACACAGGTGACGATGCTGAATCCAGTGTATGCCCGGGTAAGGGTAATGGTTTGAGGAGAATGATGTTGATGCGGACCAAGCCAATTGCCGTTGGTTTACTAGTGCACGCGGCAAAACTATGTTGTATATATATAGAGAATTCTGTTGCCTAGCATCGTTGTTTACACTATTGACCGACGGTTGAGTGGTCGACCCAGCTGTTGTGTACTCACGCACAACATAGATGGTATGCTTATATATGTACATATGTATAAGTACAATACGAGTATGTACGTACAAATGTGTATGCGCGTATATTGGTAATGACCATGCAGATAAATATAAAAAAAGCGTTGGCGGTCATACTTTGTTGGGAGTTGGCGAGCTTAAGAGGAAGAAAATGATGATGAGCGTGCATCAATATGAAAAATTCTTAGAATCTACAGAAAACTTATGATTCAACATCCAACGAATTTCATACGAAAATAAATTAAATTTTATATTAATTTTATTTTAATTTAATTTAGCTTTATTTGACATTATTTTATATTAACCAGCTTTATTTTATTTTTTCATTTTATTTTCTTTTAATTTGTGTTTTTTTATTCTACTTTATTTCAATTCATTCATTTTATTTTATTTCATTTTTATTTAATTTTTTTAATTTAATTTAATTTTATTTTTATTCATTTTTATTTTATTTGTTTTATTATATTTTATCTTATTTTTTCCTCTTTTATTCCATTTTATATTTTTTTATTTATTTTTTAATTTTATCTTATTTTATATAAAACTATATATATGAAATTGGCGTTTTTAAACTCTGAAGCGATTTTTTCGGCCGAGCTGCTTCTCCAATTTGTGCTTTTGCTTCTTGATGTTTTTCCATCAAATGGAGGAATCTACAGTTTATTTAATTTTTAATTTAAATTTTAATTTAATTCTATTTAATTTAGTTTAATTTAACTTAATTTAATATAAGCATACCACCTATGTTGTGCATGTTAATTTAATTTAATTTAATTTAATTTAATTCTATTTTATTTAATTTTGTTTAATTTTAATTTATTTTATTTTATTTTGTTTTATTTTATTTTATTTTATTTTATTTTATTTTATTTTATTTTATTTTATTTTATTTTATTTTATTTTATTTTATTTTATTTTATTTTATTTTATTTTATTTTATTTTATTTTATTTTATTTTATTTTATTTTATTTTATTTTATTTTATTTTATTTTATTTTATTTTATTTTATTTTATTTTATTTTATTTTATTTTATTTTATTTTATTTTATTTTATTTTATTTTATTTTATTTTATTTTATTTTATTTTATTTTATTTTATTTTATTTTATTTTATTTTATTTTATTTTATTTTATTTTATTTTATTTTATTTTATTTTATTTATTTATTTTATTTTATTTCATTTTATTTTATTTTATTTTATTTTATTTTATTTTATTTTATTTTATTTTATTTTATTTTATTTTATTTTATTTTATTTTATTTTATTTTATTTTATTTTATTTTATTTTATTTTATTTTATTTTATTTTATTTTATTTTATTTTATTTTATTTTATTTTATTTTATTTTATTTTATTTTATTTTATTTTATTTTATTTTATTTTATTTTATTTTATTTTATTTTATTTTATTTTATTTTATTTTATTTTATTTTATTTTATTTTATTTTATTTTATTTTATTTTATTTTATTTTATTTTATTTTATTTTATTTTATTTTATTTTATTTTATTTTATTTTATTTTATTTTATTTTATTTTATTTTATTTTATTTTATTTTATTTTATTTTATTTTATTTTATTTTATTTTATTTTATTTTATTTTATTTTATTTTATTTTATTTTATTTTATTTTATTTTATTTTATTTTATTTTATTTTATTTTATTTTATTTTATTTTATTTTATTTTATTTTATATTGTTTTTTTTTTCATTTTATTTTATATTATTTTAATTCATTTTATTTTATTTTAATTTTTATTCATTTTTTATTTGATTTTATTTTAATTTATACTCGTATATTTTAATTTATATATTTTAATTCATTTTATTTTATCTTATTTTAAGTTTTTTTTAATTACATTTTTTTACACTATTTACTTCCTTTTCTATTTTTTAAATTTACATTATATTGTTTATTTCCAATTCTAAGGTATTTTTCATTTCATGAGACCACCTGCCGATGGCCCATTACTGTTGTTTGTTTTCTGCTGCGGTTGCTTTTGTTACTGTGTCTTTAGCTGGTTGCATTTCTATTGCCACTAAATGAAATTGTTCCATCAATTTGTTGTGCACAATGGCAAATAAAGTGTTCAGCAGTCAGCTAACTCGTTGCTTCCCTTTTCAGCGTCAAATTCAAATAAAGTCGATCAATTTTGGCTGCATTTATATTCGTAAATGTGTGTGCGTGTGTTTTTTGTTTGTTTGTTTATTGTAACAGTTGATTGGTTTTCATTGAATTTCCTTCTTTTGTTTATCTATTTTATTGCATTTGTTGTGTATGTTTTCAATTTGTAAACGCCTAAATGTATTTATTAGCTTTATTGTTGTTGCTTATGCTAATACACATACATAAATGAATGTGTAGTCACAGGTGGGTTTTTAGACTCGATACGCATGTTTTAAATGGCTTAATTAATTTGGTTAATTAAAAAAAGGAAATTGCATTAGCAATGCTTAACTAAACTAGGGTGTATGGACTTATAAGTATGGGGTTGCCACCTTTCGAAATTACTTGCCATTGAATTTTTTATTTCATAATAGTGACGTTAAATGCAAACTACTTGTGGTAAATATTTTTATGTAGATATATATTTAATTAAATTAATTTACAGATATTTAAATATTAAAATAAACATAAAAAAAATTTAAAAAAGTCAAAATTTAAAAAAAAAATAATAAAAAAAATCCTTAAAGATAATAGGAAAAATATCTTAAAGAAATAAGAACTCTTTAGGCCTCTCCATATAAAAAAAATATATATACAACACATACACGTAAAAGTATGAACGTATGTAAGTGAATATCAATCAATACTTTTTCCCGTTCTAATAGTAAATCCATGCCTTTAATTGAAGTTTATGTTTATTTCCCACTTAATAAAATCAATGTTCTCATCAGTATCAACACCATTCATGGTGCTCCTTAACCATATCCCTGCAACCACTGGAATATCAAAAACCACTACAAACCAAGCAATTGATTGAAAAAGCATTAAATGTGGAAGCAAATGCTCAGTGCACACGCGATATCAGTGGCATTTAAAGCAGGAAGTGTACAGTGAAAACAACACACAAACAAAGAAAACTAGAAACTAGGAATAAAATCAAAAAGTAATAAACAAAATAAAAGTAAAGAGACTGATAGCGTTCGTGGGTGTGAGGTGAGGCAAAAGCCACACAATTCAATCGTTTTAACCACATAATAATCATAAAAGTGAGAAGGAACCGCAAAAAATTAAAACAAATATGCACATGTTTTCAATAGGGGTAGAATTAAAAATAAAAAAGTTACTGAGAGGAAAAAATATATAAAATTAAATAAAAATAAAATTAAAAAAAAATTATAAAACTAATTTAAATTAAATAAAAACAAACAAAATAATATAATATAATTAATATAAACTAAATAAAATAAAAATTAAAATCAAAACAATTTAAAAAAAGATAAAATAAAGATAAAACAAATTAAAATAAAATAAAATAAATTCAAATAAAATAAACTAAAATAAAATTAAATTAAATTAAATACAATAGAATGAAATGAAATAAAATAAAATAAATGGAAGTAAAATAAATTAAAATAAAAGAATATAAAATATAATTAAATGAAAACAAAATAAAATAAAATCAAATAAATGAAATTGAAATAAAATAAAATAACATAAAATAATATAAAAAAATCAAATCAACATAAATTAAAATAATTTAATTTAATATAAAAAGGAAAAAAAAATTAAAAAAAGATAAAACAAATTAACATAAAATGAAATAAATTCAAATAAAATAAAATGAAATAAAATAAAACAAAGAAAAAAAATAAAATAAAATAAATAAATCTAAAATAAAATAAAATAAAGAAAAAAAAATAAATTAAAATAAAAGAATATAAAATATAATTAAATGAAAGCAAAATAAAATAAAATCAAATAAATGAAATTGAAATAAAATAAAATAACATAAAATAATATAAAAAAACCAAAACAATATAAAATAATTTAATTTAATATAAAAAGGAAAAAAATTAAAAAAAGATAAAACAAATTAACATAAAATAAAATAAATTCAATTAAAAAAAATAAAATTAAATTAAATAAAATAAAATGAAATAAAATAAAACAAAGAAAAAAAATAAAATAAATTAATCTAACATAAAATATAAGAATCTAAAATAAAATAGAATAAAGAAAAAATAAATAAAATGAAATAAAATAAAATAAATTTAAATTAAACAAACTAAAATAAAGTGAAATAAAATAAAATCAAATTTGAAAAAAAAAATAAAATAGATTAAAAAAAAATAAAATAAAATAAATAAAATCAAATAAAATACAATAAAATAAAATAAAATACTGTAAATGAAAATAAATAAAAATTAAACATTAAATGAAAAAATTAATAAAATAGCAAAAGAGGGATAAATAAATAAAACAAAGTAACACAAAATAAAATGAAATAAAATAAAATAAAATAATTTAAACTAAAATATAATAAAATATATAAAAATAAACAAATCTAAAATAAAATAAAATAAAGTAAAAAAAAAGAAAATAAAATGAAATAACATAAATTAAAATTAAATAAACTAAAATAAAATAAAATAACATAAAGGAAAACAAAATAAAATCAAATATAAAACCATAAAATAAAATAAATTAAAAAAATAATATAAAACAAATAAAATCAAATAAAATTCAATAAAACAAAACAAAATAAAATAAAATACAATAAAATAAAATAAATAAAAATTAAACATTAAATAAAAAAAATTAAGAAAACAACATACAATATACAATTATTATATCAAAATAGATTTTAGAAACAGAGAGAGTGTATCGAATCCCCGCCTAATATATTTCATAACTAAATAAATAAAAATCAGTGCACGATTTAAAGTCTAATTACAAGTATTTGCAAATATTACATCGAGCTAAATATTGGTAAATAAATGAGCGCATCAACGAATGGCAACTGCAAACCTTAATTATGTAAATATGCATATACGCCTAGATTTCTGCAATATAAATAATATTAATGCCTTTAAAAAGTATATATGTTAAAGCGCTAAATAGACAAGTACCTATATAGTTCAAGTGTGCTTGTGGGTGGATGTGTGAAAAATAGCACAACGAATCAATGTATTTATGTATGTATATATGAGTGTAGTTTACACTGAATTGCGGTTGATTGATTGATTGCCGAGCGGCGGCACACATTCAATCGGCATTGTCAATGGCGGTAGATGGTTGGTAGTGGTCCCTTTCGTTATTTTGATTGATAGCACAGAGAGCTTGATATCTGCTGTTGAAATGTATTGAAAAGTGCCGATCTCAACGCGGTTTAATGGCCAGCAGCTTTATACTAAGCATGCAGCGAATACAAAAAAAAAAAAAAAAATATATATATATATCATATATATGTAGTTGTAAATGAATAATAAATTTTATTATATACAAAAAATATAGATAGCACATGAATTTGTTGAGGTTATAATGCTGGCAAAAAGGTCTTTTCAGCTGCGCACTCGAAACACTCATCGAAGTGTAATCAATAATAATTCAAATGATTATTAATAAATATGGCGTGGAGTGGAAAATAAAATAAAATTATATAAAATAAAATATATATATTGTTACATAATATCCGCATAAATAGAAGAAATGCAAAGCTATATTTTCCTTAACTACAGGCTCCAGATATATATAAATCATAGCCATCATTCATGGCGAGCGGTGAATGATAGCACTTCTGAGAGTACATCATTGGGTTAATTCACCATTAAATTTATGTATGTGGGAAATGTTGAAATCTGTAGAGAGATATTCAAAGCGTAAATAACTTTTGCTTAAAGCGCTCAAATGAATTTAGTTTATAATCTCAATGAAATTATTTATTAACTCGAAATATTTTGTTAATGCACCAGTTCAATTTACTTATACAATTCATCACCACCAGCACGACATACATATGTACATTTTTGTCTTTGTTTGTTCTCATATTGTTCTTTCCATATAAGCGCGTTAACATAATTAATAAGAACACGCAGTATAACAAATTAAATATTTATAGCTTAACACACGATGCCCTCCTTTTACTTTTGGCTCAAAATTATTATCATTATCAGTTTTTATTTCCAATATACCCAAATAAAGTAAAGTAAAATGCTATCATATAACATATCAGTTATTAAATAATACAAGGCATCAATCAGTTAAATGCTAACGATAACAAAAATTATACAGCAAAACAAAAATCAAAACAACAAAAAACGAAAAGAAAAAACAAAAACAATGTGGTAATGTACACATATACATATATATATATACAGCACATAAGTACGTACAACCAATTAATCTAAGTAACGCCTAAATTGAACTACAAATGATAGGAAACAATCGATAGCAATACAAGCTTATACAGTAAAAATAAAAAAAAACACAGCGAAAAACAATAGAGAAAGAAGAATGAAAGTTAATTGAGTGTTGTGTGTTTACCAAATATGTGGGCTGACACACAAATAAAACTGATGAAGCCTTTGCCTGCTTTAGCGTTTGCAACCGCCTAACACGCCTGACAGAAAATAATCACTTGTATTAATTTAGCCACAGCAAACAAAAAGAGAAAGAGAGAGTTGTTTTTATGAGAGAGGGTGTCTCTTTTGTAATAATGTAATATGCATATCAAATGTCGGCTATATATATTATTGTTTCGTGCTTAAGGACTTATTTATAATTGTATATCATGCAGAAGACATAAAAAGCAATGCTATAAAACAATATAAAAAACTTTAATAAAAAAATAATAAATTTAAATTTAAATTTAAATTTAAATCAAAATAAAATATAATTTATGTATATAAATTATACAAAAAAGCTTAAAAGAAAAAAAAAAATAAAATTAAATTAAATCAAATACCAAGTGAAAAAAAAAATAAAAAATAAGCCAAAATAAAAAAAATGAAACAAACCGAAATAAAATAATGTAAAAAATAGATTAAAATTTATATTTTATCTTATTTTATATGCTGCAAAGTAAAGAAAAAAAAATAAATTAAATATAAAATGAAAAAGTTTAACAGGATATAAAATAAAATCATACAAAATAATTAATATAATAAAGTAATACAAAATAAATATATATAAAAAAAACAAAAAACAAAATCAAATAAAATAATTTAAAAAAATAACATAAAATAAAATAAAGCAAAAAAAAGTAAAGTAAAATAAGATAAAATGCTTTAAAATAAACTAAACTATAATAAATAAACTAATATAAAATAAAATAAAAGAAATGAAATATTTAAATAAATATTTCTATTTGATTAAATTAAATTAAAATAAAAGAAATTGAGATAAGTAAAAATTAAATATCATAAAATAAAAATATATAAAAAAAAATAAAAAAATAAAAAAAATTAAATAAAATAAAAAAAAAATTAAAAAGATAAAAAAAATAAATGAAACAAAATAAAAAAAATTTAATTCAAATTTAATAAACTAAAACAAAAAAATTAAATAAAACTTAAAATAATAAACAAAAATTATTATATAATAAATTCAAATTAACTAACAGATTTATAAAATAAAATATAATAAAAATTAAAACAAGCTAAATAAAAGAAATGAAATACAATCAGACAAAAAATAAAAAAATTAAGGAGTTAAAATAATATAAAAATATAAATAAATTTATAATTATGGAATATAAAATATAAATATATCAATAATATTTTAATAATATAAAAAATAACATAAGTCAAAATAATATAATATAAAATATTAAATAATATAAATTAAAACAAATTAAGATAAGATAATATACCTAAATCAAAATAGGTTAAGTTAAGGGGTTAGGGGTAGTCAGAATTTTCAAAAAATCAATTTTTTTTTTCATTTTCGTTAAGTATAATATCTTAAAAATAATCTCTGAAAATTTCAAGTTAATCCGATAATTCGTTTTTAAGTTATTCGACAAATAAAATTCAAAACTATGTTTTTTGAACTGGTGACAACTGTAACTCGAAAGCCGCTCAGTTGATTTTAATGAAATTTATACAGCTTTTAGAATATATAATAAACTCGGGAAAAAATCGAAGGATATTTTTTTTGAAAAATTTCGATTTTTTAAGACTGTTGATTTTTTCCCAAAAATCTAGACAAAAATTTCCTGAGGCCGCCATTTTGTTAATTTTTGAAAAAAAAAAAATCCTTCGATCAGGCCCAGGATTATTTATTTATAAAACTAATTTTTTTTATCCGATTGATTTCAGATGAATCTCCAAGGACTTATGATTGTCACCGCAAGGACCTTTTTTTGGAACTGGGTTAACACAGACAGCTGTAACTTCGGAAATAAATTTTTTTTTTTTTTGAAATTTTCGTGACTTCAAGTCAAAACATTGTTTAATAATACCATATCACTACTTTAAAATAAAATTATTCAATAGCAAAAAAAAAAAATACTGAAAATTCTCATTTTTTCGTGCCTCTGACTACCCCTAACCCCATAAGATATATATTAAAATAAAATAAAATAGAACAAAACCAGAAATATGAAATAAAATAAATTTAAATAATTATATAATGAATTGGCTTTTTTGACCGCTGAAGCGATTCTCGGCCAAGGTGCTCCTCAAATTTGGGTTTTACGTCTTTATGATTTTCCCAAAAATGAACATATAGTTTATTCTACGCCGCCTCCAAACGTTCGATTGATGTTTATGAGGAGCTTTTTAGTTCATGTTAGAAATACACAAGGAATGCTTTATACTCCCAGTCGAGGGGTGAACGCAATTAGAAAAATTAATTTTCTATAATTTTGATTGTTGTTCGAACCGGGATTGGAACCCTGGATTTCACCACTCGGCTAGTGCCACTGCCGCAAATAAAAAAATAAAAAATTATACAATAATAAAATATAATAATTTAAAATAAAATGAGGCAAATTAAAATAAAATAAAATAAATAAAAGTTAGAAATATAATTAAAAACTTGCGCAAATATAAAGAAAATATTTTAATTTTCCGAACTATTTGTTTCTAAGTTCTATCTTCCCGATAGCACGATGATATATTTTTACACATTTTCAACGAATATGTTACCTATCAATTACTCTTGTTTGTTTCCGTTTTTTTTTGCCTGCCAGCTGCACTACTAGCCGCTGCCGGGTAATGCACGTACACAGCCTTGTGTTGCTAAACGTATGTTGTTCATGATAAATTATTTGTAATTTATTAATTTGATGGCAATATGTAGGCTCGCGTGCATAGACGTTTATTGCAACCATTAAAGTACATAAACATTATTAGAAAACTAAAGGGTGTTTCTGAGCTTTAATTAAATTTTGTAACAAAGAAATGATGAACAATGACTAAAATTTTAATGAATATGAGTATAAAGAATTTTTTTTTAAATTAAGAATTAATTTACTTGGCACTCGAAAAATGGCAAATTATTAATGCGCAAAAAAGGGAATTTCTAAGGCACCCTGTTTATTCTCTAGCTTCCAGCCCTTCTACACAAAATTTACCCTTAGAAACACGAAATGAGAATTGAGTTATTTGTTTCAGCACGAGCATGAGAAATTGAGGGGATTGTGCGATTGTGTGAGAAATGAGTGTGAGTTGGCTGTCAAAATGCCAATATGTTATAAACGGCCGGTCAGTTGACGTACATATGTATGTATGTACATATGCCCATAGGTTCACATTATATATCGCTATATAGTGGTAAGCGTACATGCACATATTTACAAATAGATTTTTCGTTTGGCCATTAATAAAGCCGACAATATTTCATTAGGCTATGCGTCGGTGGCTTCGAACACACATATACACATGCACACATACTACAAGACCATTGTGTATCATAGTAATATATCAGCGAAAAGCGATCTTTTTACATGCTCATACACATACACACATCCGTGGCATATATATGCCATAACTCATTACATACTATTAGGCGTAGAAACACAGCCGCCGATGTTTTTACTTTATATCATCCGGCTGTTACAAGCATTTTTGTGTTTTCATCGTGGTCAGTCAGTTCATTTGTGGTGTCACCGCATCATTGGCATTGTTTTTGTTAGTAGTTATTTTATAATGTATTTGGTTTTGTTACTAGCAAAAGTGTGCATATACATACATACGTGTATGTGTGTGCGCATGTATTGGTATTGTTAGTGTGGTGGTGGTTTTCGAAAATTATTTGTCATTGTTAGCATAGCTGTTGTGTTGCTAACACAATAACAACAAAAACAAAACAAACATCCATCAACAAACACCGTTAGCCGTGGTTAACATTTGTAAACTATAGCATACGCTCAGGCGCGCGATAGCAATAAATTTATCTTTTGTTTTATATTATTTTCACTACTTTTGTGTTTTTGTGTTTTGCATTTTTGCAATTTTGTTTTTGTTTGGTGTTTAGTAATAAATTCGAAACTAATTAAAAGTTATTTATGACACGCAATACGTGTACGTATATGGGTGTATGCGCGTCTCACTTTCTGTGCGCATAGAGATTATATTAAATAAAATAAAATAATAAATTACGACATATTTTTGGGCGTCATCTAATTGCATTGGCACGACATAAATTTTGCGTACAAAAAAGCTATCGAATTTTTATCAGTGTAGATTTTGGTAAAATTTAAAGGTAAATGTTATTTAATTAAATGCTCTTAGTTATGGAAAATTGCTAAGCCAGCAGGTGAAGTTGTTGTCTGCTTTTGCATAAATTTATGCGATGTGGATTAAACAAATTAGATAAATATATGCATGAATGGGGGGATTCTTGTTACAATTTATGATCAACGTTGAGGGTGCAATAATGAGTTATAGGGCTATAAATTTAAGATAAAGAATAATAATAATATAAAAATTAAATTATAACTTGGAATATATATTTTTTTATGACCAAACGCCTTATTTTTAATTTTTTACATATTTCTTAATTTATATTATTTATTATTTATATATCTATTATCTTTTCATTTTATTTTATTTCATTTCATTTCATTTCGCATTCTTTTTTATATAATTGTGTATTACTTTTCTTTTTTCTTTTATTAAATTTAATTTAAGTTACTTTAATTAAATTCTATTTTATTTTCTTTTGTTTCATTTGATTTTCTTTTATTTTACTTTCCTTAATTTTTTTACATTATTTAAATTTGTTTAGTCAAATTTATTTTAATTCATTTTATTTCATTTTTTTATTTAATTTAATTTAATTTAATTTAATTTAATTTAATTTAATATAATACAATTTATTCTATTTTGTTTTTTAAGTAATTCATTTTAATTTTATGCATTTTTCTTGATTTCACTTTATCTTATTTTAAGTAATTTATTTTATTTTTATTAATTTTTTTATTTTAGTTTTTTTATCTATTTTAATTTATTTTATTTTATTGTATTTGATTTTCTTTTGTTTTATTTGATTTGATCTTTTTCGATTTGAAATTATTTTATTATATTTCATTTTATTTTTTTTTACTTTATTTCATTATTTTAATTATACTTTTTTTATTTTATTTCATTGTGTTTTATTTTATTTTACTTTTAATTATATTTGTTTACTGAAGTAAGAAAATTTATTAATTCTTTTAATTTATCTCGATTTATTATAATTTTTTATATTTTATGTTATTTTACGTTAATTTAATTTAATTTTTTATTATTTTTTTTATTATATTTTACTTTAATACATTTTCTTTTATTCAATGTTTTTAATTTTTTTTTATTTTCTTTGAACTGATCTTTTCGTATTATATTTTATTTTAATATATTTTATTTTATTTTACTTTTTACTTTGATTCATTCTCTTTTAATTTGTTTTTATTTTATCTTAATTTATTTTATTCTAGTTTTGTTTAATTTTACTTTATTTTGTTTTATTTTATTTTATTTAATTTAATTTAATTTAATTTAATTTAATTTTATTTTTTTTATTTTATTTTATTTTATTTTATTTTATTTTATTTTATTTTATTTTATTTTATTTTATTTTATTTTATTTTATTTTATTTTATTTTATTTTATTTTATTTTATTTTATTTTATTTTATTTTATTTTATTTTATTTTATTTTATTTTATTTTATTTTATTTTATTTTATTTTATTTTATTTTATTTTATTTTATTTTATTTTATTTTATTTTATTTTATTTTATTTTATTTTATTTTATTTTATTTTATTTTATTTTATTTTATTTTATTTTATTTTATTTTATTTTATTTTATTTTATTTTATTTTATTTTATTTTATTTTATTTTATTTTATTTTATTTTATTTTATTTTATTTTATTTTATTTTATTTTATTTTATTTTATTTTATTTTATTTTATTTTATTTTATTTTATTTTATTTTATTTAATTTTATTTAATTTTATTTTATTTTATTTTATTTTATTTTATTTTATTTTATTTTATTTTATTTTATTTTATTTTATTTTATTTTATTTTATTTTATTTTATTTTATTTTATTTTATTTTATTTTATTTTATTTTATTTTATTTTATTTTATTTTATTTTATTTTATTTTATTTTATTTTATTTTATTTTATTTTATTTTATTTTATTTTATTTTATTTTATTTTGTTTTATTTTATTTTGTTTTATTTTAATTTATTTTATTTTATATTATTTTATTTTATCTTATTTTATTTTATTTAATTTTATTTTCTTTTGTTTTGTTTTTTTCTAATTTTATTTTATTTTATTTTATTTTATTTTATTTTATTTTATTTTATTTTATTTTATTTTATTTTATTTTATTTTATTTTATTTTATTTTATTTTATTTTATTTTATTTTATTTTATTTTATTTTATTTTATTTTATTTTATTTTATTTTATTTTATTTTATTTTATTTTATTTTATTTTATTTTATTTTATTTTATTTTATTTTACTTTGTTTTGTTTTATTTATATTTATTTTGTTTTCTTTTATTTTGATTTTTTTTTTAATTTAATTTAATTTTTTGATTTTGTTTTGCTTTATTTACTTTTATTTTATTTTTAATTCATTTTATTTTGTCTTATTTTATTTTGCTTTATTAATTTTATTTCTTTTGTCATATTTTTGCTTTTATTTTAATTTATTTAACTTTTTTTATTTTTATTTTGTATTATTTATTTATCTTTGTTTTTGTATTTTTGTATTTTTTAACTTTATCTTCATTTATATTTTATTTTATATTATTTTATTTAAATTTAGTTCCTTTTTTTCAACTGTTTTACTTAATTTTTTTTTAATTTTTATTGTTTTTACTTTGCTTTCAAAATGTATCGAAGAAAATCATAAAAAATTTTCTTTAAACTTTTTTGCACCTTCTGAGCGTGCACATTTAATTTGCAATAAAATTTCCCCCAGTTGTTTTTAAAAATATACACTCAACAACAACACTTCAACCCCATTTGCGATACATCTCTTCCGCCTACTGTCACCTTATTCTCTATTGCACATACGTTTGTTTATTTTCATTTTTGTACACTTTTTTGTATGGCAATTAACCTCAAAAATGAGTTTCCATTAAAAATGCCCTCGAGTTTGGGAAACTGAAGAATATTTAATAACAGAAAACATGAATAAGAAGAAAAAGGAATCAAAACAAAAATAAGTAAACAAGAGATGAGAAAAAACATGTGCATATGAACATATGTCTACGTGTATATAAAATTATTACAGCCAGACAGTTGAGATTGAAAGAGATTGCACTGAAAAACATACCATATATATATAAGAATGCCCAGTAGAGAAAAATTTTGTCTCAGGTCTTTCAGTATCTTTTTTTTTTTGGCGAGGAAAGAGTTAAAGTTGCTACTCTTAATTCGGATAGAAAAATGGATTAAATAATAAAGTAAATATTTTAAACATGAAATTTCACCATAGTAGTATTGAAATGGGATAAGAAGTTATCTCGATATATGTACTCCTTAAAAAAGGGTGGACAAGTCCAAAGTAATAGAAGTTCTGAGAGGCTCTCTATAGAAAAGTGCTGCAGAAGCTGCAAAGATAAAGAAGAGGAGGAAATGATGACCCATCTTTTATGCGACAATATTGCTGGGAGCAGGGCTAGGTTTCAAAGTCACGGATCTAATGAGGTAAATTAGAGAATCTTAATGGCTGGATAATGAAGCCTGATGGTTTTTGCGGGATCACAATAGGTCTCAGTCAGGTCTAAGTGAAACCGATGCTATTGATCGGAGGCCACAAACTAACTTAAACTAACATATTTCTATGTATTCCAAATTAAAAAAAAAGTTAATATGTTTTAATTTAAAGGAAAAACTTTTTTAAACTTATCAAAACAACACTGCAACTGTAAAATTTTGGAATTCTTTTTAAAATGTATAAGTTGAAGAAAATTATAATATGAAAAAAGATTAAATTAAAAAAATTTTTATTAACTTTTGAAAACCAAAAAAAAAAATACGCAAAATTTAACGAGTAAAAACAAAAACAAAAAAAAAAGATTTTAATTAAACCAAAAATTTTTTTTTCGAAAATAAATAAAAAGCGTTCAAAACTTTTTGAAACCCAGTATTAGTATATATGACAAGTGAGCTTACGAAAAATGCCAGAAAGGAGTGGCGGCAAAATTTCCTTCATATATATATTTGTGTGTGTGTGGTACTCTTATGAGCCCTTTTGTTAAATGGGTATGGTTTTTAATTGTTGTTATTGTAGTTGTTATTGTAACTGTTCGTCATATGGGCACGCCACTGCATATCACGTCAGTCACCACATGTCTATGTGGTAACCACATTCCAGCTACGTCTGTACATACACGTATATGACATGGGCGGCGTACTTTAGTAATTTTCATACAAAAAAATTTTTCCAGCTGGCGGACAAACAACGACAGCAAAAATATACCATATACCTATATGTATGTATTTGTAAGTACTCTCTGCTTATACTTCTGTCACCTGTTGCCTGTCGCTCAGTGCTCTGGTGTCTCACCTTACGTGTTCTTTCTAAAAACTGGCCATTAATATTAGTATTACCGTTATCCTGTTAGCTACTTGTTACGACACATAGCACACACTATGTTGCTATGTTGTTCGCTTTGTGGTTGGTTGGTAAGGAAAATCTCTACTTGCTGAATATCTTAAATATTCACAAGCTTGCTGCTTGGGCACATTTTGTGGCGACGTCTAACAGTATGCAACATCGTTACTCAAATTGCGCTCGGATTATGCGCTATGCTATGCTTGGGCTTGCTACGGTGGCAAATTTTATTTTTTATTTTGATTTATTTTTATTTTTGTTTTTTTTTTTTACTTTTTTGGTGTGTCACCACGAAATCGCTAGCAATTAAATTGAAAAATGTTAATGAAAATTTTATGAGTCTACTTTTAGTTGGTTGACATGCAAAATTTTATCTCTAACATTATGTGCGCCATAAAAATTTACGGGAATTTTGCTTTTTTCTTACTTTTTTTTCCTTACTTTTTCACTATATTTTGTGTTTTTTTTTCTTCAACGTATCGTCATAAAATTATGCTTTTTAATTTGTTCCATTTTTTAATTTTATTTTTTTAATAGCTTGCGTTAGCGCTATGCGGGGTAAACGTCGGCTATTAAGCTCTGCTAAACGACTGCTGTTGGCTGTATGCAAGCTCCCTAAAGTATGCTTAGAAAGATGAGCATTAAAAGAAAATAATAATTATAATAATAATTTAAATTAATTTCCAAGGGATAACTTGAGAATACGAATGCTTTATGAATTACACTCAATTTGAATTTAGAGAGTAAAAATTTAATTATTTTGCTATTAGAGAAATTAAATTTTTTTTTTTCTCACTAAAACCCTACTAAAAATTCTTAAAATAAGCGAAAAGACATACACGTAATTTTAGCTGAATAAAGTTTACTCTGTTCTAATTCTACTTTTGACATTTTTTCTCATGTACTTTAACAACTGAAAGAAAGCGATGGTTATCCGAGCTATTTCTCAGCCTAAAACCTTTTGTAGCAAAGCTCAGCTTTTTAGTGTGAGTCGTCGAAAAATTAGAGCCATTAAAAATAAAAAATCTAGGTAAAATTCAAAGAAAGCCCAAACAGAGAACGAAATATTGTTTTTTCTTTTTAATATTAATAGATACCAAAATTTTTAATATATTTATATTTGAAAAATAAACTCAAAGAATTTCGTTAAAATTGGCCTACAGCGCCATCTAGCGCAAAGTTTATAATAAGTGAGTTTAAAAGCTCAGCATGTAGAATTTGCGTTCTTCATAGGAAGTATGATACATTTTGAATGTAATCAACGGCTTTTAAACGTTTCGAATTGGCTGCTTGAGTGACTTCCAAATAGTCTGTGAGCTCTTCTTGAGTTAGACAACAATCTTCAACGAGTAATGCTACCAGTTATTTACTCATCGTCGAACTTTTTTCGCTGCACAGCAAGTTCTTTGATTGATAAAATTGGCCTACAGCGCCATCTAGCGCAAAGCTTATAGTAAGTGAGTTTAAAAGCTCTGTATGGAGATTTTGAGTTCTTCATAGGAAGTCTGATACATTTTACGTAGATAGAAAAGCGACCATTAAAGCTATGCGCTCACATAGAATGAATGGCCAATCAAAAGACTGCCTTGGAACGGAATAGATCATATATTAGCAGCGAAGGGAATAAGACAGCGTACGACTGACTAAAGAGACAGCCTAACTTAGCTATGAAAACACCAGGGTCATATGGGGAAGGCAGTCACAAGAAACCATCTTACTTCGAAGGGCACATAAACAGAGAACGAGCAAAGGGTTGTACGTCTATAATTTTATATAAGAGAAACTTACTAAGCTCTTATTAGCAAAAAAGGCTAGTAGTAGGGCAATCATCACAATATCGCTTGCAGACTTTAAATTTTTTTGAGGATAACAAGTGCAGAAATTCCAAGGACAAGGACTGTTGTCATCTATAATGTCTGGCATTCGGCAGACAGAAATAACGAAGGAAATGTATGAAGGATCAAAATGACTTCATCAATATTCGAAGAGAATATCTGTATTTCTTAAACTAGGCACAAAATAGGTAGTATATTAGTACAGTATTTGTGAACACCTTGAAGGTCACATTGCAGTCCATTTTCTCAACTAGTTCAATATAACCTAAACTAACCATATCTCTAATTTTTATAACAATCAATAAATATCCCTAATGAAAGTTTAGAAATCTTAAAATCTAGTGAACGGAGACGAGAAAACGTAAGATAGCTGAGGATAGGTCAGACGAAATTCTACCACCAACGCAAACCGAATTTCGTCTAGTGATTCTCCACGGGTTTCGGCGTAATTTACAGGCAATAAATATAAATATTCAGTGAGTGGTAAATTGCATATGGAACGATTGTACCGTCTTTGAATACTATTTCTGAATGGTTCGAAAGGTTTTAGACCGGATATTTTTCCGTAGAGGACGAGCCTAGAGAAGGTCGACTAAAATCTTCCACTGGTGACGTCATTGTAAAGGGTGGTTAAATGGTAAGGGCCGATGTTGAATGTGAACCACACCTAAACGCCAAGTTTTTTTCCGAATTTAATTTGACATTTCTCTATTTCAGACTTACTCAATTTGAACCATGTAGAGATACACAATCCAACAACGTGTTAAAGTTATCCAGACTTATTATGAAAATTTTCGAAGAAAATCATCTTCAGTGATGAGGAACATTTTTACCTCAGTGGATTCGTCAATAAACAGAATTGCCGCATATGTGCGAATGAGAATCCAAGAGTGATTGTCGAAAAACCAATGCACCCACAAAGAGTGACTGTTTGGTGCGGTTTATGGGCTGGCGGCATCATCGGGCCGTATTTTTTCCCAAATGAGGCCGGTCAGGCAGTTACTGTGAATGGTGTTCGCTATCGTGAGATGATAACGAATTTTTTATGGCCACAATTGGAAGATATGGATGTGGACGATATGTGGTTTCAGCAGGACGGTGCCACTTGCCACACAGCTAACGAAACAATGGCTCTTTTGCGCAACAAATTCAATGGCCGTGTTATCTCACGTAATGGCGATGTCAATTGGCCCCCAAGATCATGTGATTTGACACCGTTGGACTTTTTTCTCTGGGGTTATTTGAAAGAAAAGGTGTACGTCGATAAGCCAGCAACAATTCAAGAGCTAAAGGATGAGATAATTCGGCACATTAACGGCATAGAAACTCCATTATGCCTCAGCGTCATTGAAAATTTGGACCATCGTATGGAGGTGTGCCGCCGAGGTCGCGGCGCTCATTTGGTCGATATTTTGTTACATACATAATTGAGTAATACCAATATATCATAATAAAATAAAATTTCAATAATTTCCTAAATAGTTTGTGTTTTATTCAAAATCAACATCGGCCCTTGAAAATTTAACCACCCTTTAGTAGGGCAATCATAGCAATATTGCTTGCAGACTTTAAATCTTTTTGAGGATAACAAGTACAGAAATTCCAAGGACAAAGACTGTTGTCATCTATAATGTCCGGCATTCGGCAGACAGAAATGGCGAAGGAAATGTATGAAGAATCAAAATGACTACACCAATATTCGAAGAGAATATCTGTATTTCTTAAACTAGGCACAAAATAGGTAGTATATTAGTGCAGTATTTGTGAACACCTTGAAGGTCACATTGCCTATGTGGCAGTCCATTTTATCAAGTAGTTCAATATAACCTAAACAAACCATATCTCAATTTTTTATAACAATCAAGAAATATCCCTATTGAAAGTTAAGAAATCTTAAAGTCTAGGGAACGGAGACGAGAAAACCCTAGATAGCTGAGGATAGCTCAGACGAAATTCTACTACCAACGCAAACAGAAATTCGCTATGTGATTCTCTTCGTGTTTCGGCGTAATTTACAGGCAATACAAATATTCAGTGAATGCCAAATTGCATATGGAACGATTGTACCGTCTTTGAAGACTATTTCTGAATGATTCGAATGGTTCTAGACCAGATATTTTTCCGTAGAGGACGAGCCCAGAGAAGGTTGACCAAAATATTCCACTGGTGACGTCATTGTAGCTCTGGTGAAGCCCAAAATTGACACAGACCTACGATTGACACAAGAAATGATTGCAAATGAATTGGTCTTGAATGCCATGACTATATTGCGGATATTAATCTGGGATACCACGAATTTTAAATGAGGCACAAAAAGAGGCTCGAGTGCGTTTTGCTCCATTTCTCCTAAGCAAATTCGAAAATCCTCAGTCTGACAACTTTAGTAAAGTCGTTACTGGTGATGAATCTTGACCATAACATATATATAATCTAAAATAAAAAAAATAAAAATCAGCAGCAAAAGTATTGATGTCAGTTTACTTCCCCTGGAAAAGGGCCACACGGTAACTGCAAAATGGTACACCGAGGAGTGTTTAACAAAAGTTTTCAAAAATTTGTTGGACTGACAGTTTCAAGCTAAAGTTATGGTATTTTAGCAGTGAGGTGTCTTCTGTAAGCCCATCCACTATCTAGGTGTACGCCACTTGCTCGGGGGATCATTATGTTGTCTAGTTTCAGTGTTAGATATGTGTGTTCCTGCCTTCAGACTTAATCTGACCATACATTTTTGCATGACAATTTTGGGTACTTATGGTTTCTAACTCAAAAGAACTGCGACAATAACAATTTTGATACCCTATTTTGATGTGAATCGTATTCCAGTGAAGGCGTTCGACATTGACAAGAACAAATGGTAGTCCGATTTGGCAAGGGCTAGGCCGTAAGGCGAGTGTGGGAAAACCGCAACCGGTATTGAAACATAAGTTCGAGCGTTGTCCTGATGGAAAGTTATTGCCTTGTGTCTGATCGCGAATTCTGTACTTTTTTCGGCAAATAATCGCTTGAATTTGATATGTTGTTGTCGGTAGCATTCCGTTAGCGCTAACCGGTTTCAGAAGCTCATTACATATGGTAGCACGTTCTTTTGATTACACCAACTATATAATATAGTGCCATTGATTTGGTTAGTTGGCTAGACTTCATATATGACTTTTTGCGCCTAGAGTTGCCATAATGGAGCCATTTTTCATCACTAGTTAAAATCCGATGCAAAAACGATTTCTTTTTGCAATGCTCAAGCAGCATTTCTGATATGCATAATAGTCATCACCCAATTGAGTGACTCCCAAAGATTTTGCGAGCTCTTCTTGAGTTTGACAACAATCTTCAATGGCGCTTTGAACCGCTGAAGTGATTTTCAACAAATGGAGGGACCTACAGTTTATACTAAGCCGCCTCCGAACGAGAATGTTCGAATGTCAGAAATACACTCGGAGGGGTTGACATTCCCTGCCGAGGGGCGATTGGAATTAGAAAATTTAGTTTAATTTTTTGTTTAAATTAATTTTCTATAACTTTTTGGAATTAGTACATCAGCAGGATTTGAACCCGAGCTATCGGGTTTTTATTCATATTATTTTTGATCTCTCAGAATTATTTCGCACCAGATGAAATTTATTTTAAAGGATTGACCTTTTTGTACTTTTTATTGCATATCTTTTTTCAGCTGCACTTCCTGAAATATCAACAACTAACACCATATCTTTCACTTACGAGTCAAAAAACGAATGCTACTACAACAAACTAAGAATAATTACAACAACAAAATTTATGAACATGCAAAATAACGGGGGAAAAACTAAAGCAACACACAACAGAAGGACTACAATCAGTGAGGTGTGAATATATATGGTATTTGAATGTACATATATTAGATTTACTAGAAACACCAACAAATAACGGAATGTACAGTCAGGCGTGAAATGGCACCAACATCTATGTGCGGGTAGTAATAAATATTAGCGCTGTAAACTGAGCAGAAGAGTAAGCTGAGAAGTGAGAGAGGTGTGAGAGTAGAAATTAGTGTTACGGAGATAGCTATAAATATATGTATCTACATATGTATGTATGTTTGTATGCTTACAAAAAGCAATAGCAATGACTGTTGAACTCTGAGCTGATGCAATTTTTCATTGAAAATCGTGAAGTAAAAAAAAAAAAAATTCGCCGAGAAAGAGTTGCGCCATTTCACTGACCATAAATTTGTAACTTTAGTCAGTAGTACGTGTGGTAACCGCAACGTTTATTAATTTAAAAATCAATTTGCTCTAGCTGTACATACCTAGCCAGTAAAAGGAAGGAAGGAAGTATATATATGTATGTAAAATTTGCATATGTACATATGTATGTATACACAAGCGTTGCACATAATGTATGCGCAGAGTGGGTTGTAATAGTGCCGTTTGCAAGGAAGCTGATGCCAAGAGAATTTAGTTTTGTGGCGTGAATTGGAAATGCATAAAAAGTGTAATCAATAAATTGGCATTTAAAAGCCAAACAAACAAACATACATACGTATGTATATAGAAACATAACTCTGTAAAAAAAAATACAAACCAACAGTAAAAAAAGAAAAAATACAAGGAAAGAAAAAGTGCTGATTTGCTACAAGAATTTCCTAACTAGTATCGTACTAGTTCCATAAATACTAAACCGCTGCCAATTATAAAAATTAACTTGGTTGCAAGCGGAGGTTGAAGACTTGATCGCAATCGACCCCATAGCGTAGGCTCATATTGATCCCCCGTTGCGCATATTTCGCCCGATTTGATAAACTGGTTTAATTTTTTCCAACCATATGTACCCACCTCGGTAAGCTTCGTATCTGAGGGCACCGTAAAAAATGTGACGTTCCAATTGGCCGAGGACCGGATATTCATACAGGTGCTGTCACAGGTATTCTACTTTACCTGGCTTGGGTAGATGTACCGTCAATATACCCACAAGAATGCTAAGTTCTCCTTTGCTTAATGCAAATAACAGTTTAGAAATTCTATAATCCACACTGTCTCACAATAATATGGTGGTTTGTCTTACGGTGGTACGAGTTTCAGGACATTAACTGTTCCTCCATATTCCATTGCTTTAGACAACATTTGAAGGCGCTGAAAGATCTTAGGCAGCCAAAGGGTCAACATCGCCCGTGGTGGCAATCGCAATCCAGCTCATCGGCCTTTTCCTTATCTTCAACATCCATGTGACCTTAGACCCAAGTGTCAGCTTGTCTAATGATCACAATCTCTGCTTGGAAGACAGAGTTGTAAACATTGATTTTTCAGCTACACTGGTTACTGAGCCTGCATCACATTTAGACGCATCAGTACAGATATGGATATCTAAACTGTTGCCTATAGGTCTGCCTTCCGTCTATTTGGAAAGGAGTAGGTGGGATTTACCCATCAAATTGTTTCCGTTTCTCGGTCGCAACTTACGTTTAGCCCGAGTTCCGATATAAATTTATGGGGACTGGACCCAATTTTTAAGAGTAATTAGGCGGCTAGCAAACTATATATTGTTTGCCATAATTATTTGTTTTTAATCTAAGTTTTGATTATATATAAAAAAAAAAATTGTTGAGTAAATATTTTTTAATACCTATTATTTTGTTGTTTTCAAACTAGTTTTTAACAATAAAAAAAATACTAAAAAAAATCGCGTTAGTAATTATTTGGTCCATTTGGAACTAGTTCGGAACTAGTTTCTGATATTTTTGCAATTGTCATCTCTTAAGTTACCTACTTGTTAATAACGCGATTTTACTTCAATAAAGAAAAAAAATAGTGGCGGACCAGTTTCAAAGTAATTTTAAGCTAATTCATTTGCCTACAGTGTATGCAAGTACATACTAATTTAATAGAAATTCATATACATATTTACACTTTAGTGCGCTGTGCAGCTTACAATACCCATATCTATTTACGTATGCAAACAGCTTCCTTTATACCCACGACAAATCCTTAATTGTTTATGTGCGGTCATTTCTTGCTACCATTTTTCTTTAATGCCAATTTCGTTTTGCAAACGATTTTTCAAACCAAAGCCAATGTGAGAAGAAATATAAATAGTATGTATATGGGAAATAGTCGCTCTGTTAGTAGGAAGAAGAAAAAAATGACTTTACTTTTACGGTTTCCTTTTAACTTTTTATTGTTTTACTTACAATCCACAATACAGAGTAGAAAAACAATAATAAATATGATCAGAGACAAGCCATGCAGGGGAGATGAATAGTGCAAACAAATTTGTCGTGTTGGTATATTGAAAATGTCGGCGGGATTATAAATGGTTTCGTGTTATTTTACTGCTGCTGTCGATGTACTGACAGTTTTTTAAAATACACATAGTAAGTTTAGGCCTACCCAGTAGTCAAATGAAGCAGTTGGAAACTATTATTTTTGATTTGGCATTTCATGCAATTACAAGTAGTTAGTGTAGAAGCAAGTATTATTTTTGTGACGAGAAGGTGCTATGAACTTAGATTTTTCAAATTTCGATCGGAAATATACTAGTATCCTATCGGCTTAAAGTAGCCAAAAAAGCTGTTATTGTTTTTTGTGCACAACAAGAAAATTTTGTTACTTTAAAAATAATTAAAAGAAGTATTTTAAATATAAGTACAGCATAAAAGGCCTGAGTGTGCTTATATCTAAAGGTTAGAATCGCATTACAAATGTAAAGAACATTGCTAAGAGAATGAGTTTCAATCGTTTATAAGTTTTCTTTCACACAATTTTAGCTATTTTTGTATTTTTCAATATATTTTAAAATTAATATATATAATGTTTAAAAATTGTTACTAACATTTTATAAATTTCAATAAAATTATTAAATTTCTTTTTGTTATCTAACATATAAAAGAAATAGGTCCTTAGAAATATTTTTCGTTGGTAACAATTTGTTATTTTTCGTACTATTGTCAATTTAATTTAGTAACAAACTAGTACTTCTTGCGACCAATTTGAAGCTTCACTACCTGGTAAATATTTATACACATACACATTCACATACAGTTATTTTAGCTTGCGGTGAATCGAAGAACAGCAGTGTAAATGGAAATTTTAATTCTGTGCTAAAGCGTAGCATATGCAAAGGGGCAATACCAATAATGGCTTTCGCTAAAGCTGAATTTGCTGGTGAGAGAAATTAAATTTTTAAGCATGTTCGCTAGTTAAATTTAATGTGTTGTAACACATACTCATATGGATATACTCGTACATACATATGTATGTATGCACTAGAGACTAAAGTTTTGTTCGCTCCACGAGATTTTTTAAGAATTTTGCAAAAAAAATTTTACTTTTTGCTCAGCATTTTTTCCATATGGCACTTTATTGCCTTTAAGGCAATTTTGAGCCAAGCTTCGGAATTTCGGAAAAATTTTCTCTACTTATGGCCAATGGACTTTTTTTCGTGAGGCTCAATAATATACTTCAAGCCCCAAAAATGAAAAACAGAGTGAAATACTCGTTAAGTAAACCTCTAATAAATGCTGGCTTATAATCTGCTGCTCATCGAGCATTTTAATGAAAAAATACGTATCAGAAGTTCTAAAAGTTAAGTAAATCAGTCAACTCACTTATGGATTAAACATGACTTGGCCGTAGATTAAGTAGGGAATTAAGAATAAAACATCAAGCGGATAAGTGTGAAGAAGACTTAGATGATGCGCCCAGCCGTCAGTTGTAGTACTATGTGCAGCACGCGGCACTCAGTGCACTTAATTTGCATTTGGTTTGGTAACTTAAATTAACTTTAGTTTTCTGCAATTTTTCTTCTTTCGTTTTGCTTTTTTCTTTCGCTGACCACAGTTGCAATCAAGAGAATTAAAAATTTTTATAAGATTTTTTTTTTCAATTTGTTTTACTTCAGTTATTTTATGCTTTTATTTTTTAGTTTATTTATTTTTTTATTAATTTTTTATAGGTTTGACTTTTTTTGCTTTGGTTTTCAAGCTGAGCGCTTGCGATTCGCCAACAACGCTTATGCTCTTGGCTTTAATTGAAGTTGCTGCTACGCGAGCTATTTTTACTCAAATTGCTGTTCTTGTTGCATATACATATATCTTTTTTCCGCTGTATTTATTGTAGTGGTTGGTATTTCTTTCTTTTTCGCCTTGCCATCTGGTATGCGCGCATAAAAGTATGCAGTGAATTACAAATATAAAAGTGAAATAAAAGGAAATTAAACAGAACCAAACGAAATACAACGGGGAAATGGGAAAATAGTAATGTAAATAATAAATAGCATAGCGACCGTGATTGAAGCGAATGCGAAGAGAAAGAAAAGTGAAAAAAATAAAATTTATTTCAAACTAAATGAAAAAATGCATGAACTTGAACAACAACAACTTAAATTTGTTTGACCGGCCATGTGAAAGATTATATACCCTTAATAAACTAAAAAGCGTACATTTTTATTTATTAAATATATAATATTTTTTAATTTATTCTATTTTATTTTATGTCAAAACATATTATTTTGTGTTTTTTTCTATAAAATAACATATTGTTTTATTAAATTTAATTTAATTAAATTTTATTCCAATTCATTTTATTTTATTTTATTTTATTTTATTTTATTTTATTTTATTTTATTTTATTTTATTTTATTTCATTTCATTTCATTTTATTTTATTTTATTTTATTTTATTTTATTTTATTTTATTTTATTTTATTTTATTTTATTTTATTTTATTTTATTTTATTTTATTTTATTTTATTTTATTTTATTTTATTTTATTTTATTTTATTTTATTTTATTTTATTTTATTTTATTTTATTTTATTTTATTTTATTTTATTTTATTTTATTTTATTTTATTTTATTTTATTTTATTTTATTTTATTTTATTTTATTTTATTTTATTTTATTTTATTTTATTTATTTTATGTTATTTTATTTTGTTTTATTTTATTTTATTTTATTTTATTTTATTTTATTTTATTTTATTTTATTTTATTTTATTTTATTTTATTTTATTTTATTTTATTTTATTTTATTTTATTCTTTTTTTATTTAATTTTTTTTATTTTATTATATTTTATTTTGTTTTATTTTATTTTATTTTATTTTATTTTATTTTATTTTATTTTATTTTATTTTATTTTATTTTATTTTATTTTATTTTATTTTATTTTATTTTATTTTATTTTATTTTATTTTATTTTATTTTATTTTATTTTATTTTATTTTATTTTATTTTATTTTATTTTATTTTATTTTATTTTATTTTATTTTATTTTATTTTATTTTATTTTATTTTATTTTATTTTATTTTATTTTATTTTATTTTATTTTATTTTATTTTATTTTATTTTATTTTATTTTATTTTATTTTATTTTATTTTATTTTATTTTATTTTATTTTATTTTATTTCATTTCATTTTATTGTATTTAATTTTATTTTATTTTATTGTATTTCATTTTATTTTACTTTATTTTATTTTTTATTTTATTTCGTAAAAGCACCTAAAGCGACTACAAAAGAAATTTTTAATTTTGGAGAAACTTTAAAATAATTCAGTCTATTCGACGTAATTTTGTATTAATCCAAAGTCTAGGCTATTCTAGCGAGTACTACCTTTTCATGCGTGGTTTTTATGTGGTTGCATATTTTTTGGTGCTAAGCCACCACAAGCAGACACTTTACGAAATTTTTCATTTAGCTTGTCACACCAGATATTTTTTTTTTTGAAGTTTTCATTTTATTTCCATCAACCACGCGCTCGTGCTATACACAATTTGTTGTGTTTGTTTGCATTTGCGGAAATTAATTGGCCAAATTCTTGTGTAGCGCGAGAGAGTGCGCTTGGTCCGTCTAAGTGGTGTTGGTGTTTCTGTTGATGCCTGCGTTGATAGAGTGTCCGGATGACCGAAAGACAGTTGGATTTTGGAACGCACGATGAGTGAGATAGAGTGGCAAGCCCCACTCACACCAACTGCGCGTGTGAGAGTTGAGGTAGCTGTGGCGGCTACGGTGTAAGTATTGTGGCTGGAGTTAATTAAAAGTGCGCGCGAGCGCCTAAAAGCATTATACTCCTCATCAGCCCTACGCGGTAACGGTGTAAAAACGTTTTCAAGTGATTTACGTTGTGTCGGTGGTTTGAAACTTACTATTGCACGCTATTTCAGTAGACATCATCGTGATTTGTCTCATTCCATGCTCATTTACAGTGGTAGTGGTGTGTAATTGCATACTTGCGGGTACGGGTGAGTGTTGTTGCAAATAGCATTCACTCGGTTTTGCGCGTAACTGCATTTTTAAATGATTTTAATTTAGTGAAATGCAATTACGTACCTTCGATGGAGAGATTTTTGAAGTGAGTTGCGAACTTGTTGGGAAACTCCGCATTAAAGTGACTATAAGGATTCGAAAAAGGTTGATATTTTTAGTTAAGGCCGAAAGCATAGTTTCTCCTACAAATTTTATGAGGAGTTTTTCGTTTCATGCAAATGTCACTTCTAGCCGAGGGCGACTGCAATTAGATTATTTTTATAATGAATGCTCGAACCCGTGACCTTCCCCATGGTTGTACGCACTGCTAACTGTTCAGCTAATGTGACTGCTGGAAAGAATCCTCTATGAATTAAGTAACCTTCATGGGCTTTTCTAATTCTTTATTAATTTTTTCATATCATTTTACTTAACTTAATTTATTTTCATATTGTCTTATTTTACTTTTTCTTTTTTATTTTATATTACTTTACTTATTTTAATTTTCTTTTGTTCGATTCTTATTTATTTATTTTTTTATCTTAATTTCTTTTTTTATTTTAATTAATTATATTTTACTTTATTTAATTTTTTTTTGTTTTGTTTGATTTTATTTTATTTCATGTTATTATATTTTAATAAATTTTATTTCATTTAATTTGTTTTGTTTTACATTTTTTTACTTTATTTTATTTTGTTTTATTTTTATTTTTTTTTTTACTTTTTCCATTTGTTTTATTTTATTTTATACTAATTTCTTTTAGTTTATTATATTTTCTTTTTATTTTTATTAATTTTATTTATTTTTTTTTCATTTTATTTTATTTAATTCAATTTGATTTAATTTAATTTAATTTAATTCCATTCTTTTGTTTTATTTTATATCATGTTATTTTAATTTATTCTGTTTGATTTTTATTTTTTTCATTTTGTTTTATTTTATTTTAAATAAATTTCTTTTAGTTTATTTTATTTTATTAAATTTTATTCTATTAATTTTTTTTTTGTTTTACATTTTTTTACTTTATTTTATTTTGCTTTGTTTTTTTTTTTTTTTTTTATTTTTTCATTTTGTTTTATTTTATGTTACTTTATATTAATTTCTTTTAGTTTATTTTATTCTCTTTTTGTTTTAACTAATTTTATTTATTTATTTTTTTCAATATATTTTGTTTTACTTTATTTTACTTTATTTAATTTAATTTAATTCGATTTAATTTAATTTAGTTTTATTTTGTTTCATTTTATTTTATTTTATTTTACTTTATTTTATTTTATTTTACTTTATTTTATTTTATTTTATTTTTATTTTTATTTTTATTTTTATTTTTATTTTTATTTTTATTTTTATTTTTATTTTTATTTTTATTTTTATTTTTATTTTTATTTTTATTTTTATTTTTATTTTTATTTTTATTTTACTGTTTTTAACAAAAAATTTTAAGAATAAAGATTTTTTTAAAAATTTTCGCATTTCATTCACCTTCTACATACTATTTCACAAACGAAACAAATTTTCCTCTAGTTTAAATAAACTAAGAAACATTAAATCCAGAAATGAAAAAATCCATGTTTTGACGTCTGCCTCATATCTATAAATACGTCTTATCTCACATTACTATAAAATCACTATAGTGTCAATTGCTAGTTTGACCCGTCATTAACGTTAAAAAAATGGGGTAAATGTAAATTTGCAACATTACCCATACACTTACGAGTACATACACACACTCATATGCCTGTACGGAAATATGCGCTGACCTACAACACATGGCAGCTTGTCGTTAACACGAATTTTTATCATTTGCTTTGCTCATTTTCATTGGCTGTCAGTTGGTTTTTTCCTTTCCCTCTCTCTCCCTCTCTCTCGCTCATTTCAATTAAATCTTGCATACAAATCACTGAATATTCCACGCCACGACAAGTGGCGGTTGTAAATGGCATTTTAAGCAGATAATGGGCCGCCACTCAACCGGTGATGGTGACAATAACAGCAGCAAAAATAACAACAGCAACAAATACAACATACATGACAGTTGTGCATAGCAATAAACTAGCGGGAAATATATTTTTTAACGTATAGCAAATAAAATTTGGTCTGCTGATATTCGAGTGGCATGTAAATAGTGAATGAAGTGGCGCCTTTAAATATACACAATAAATCTGTACGTTCGCTTAATTACTAGCGCGAACTAACCATTTAAGCATTCATTTAACTTAACATGGCAATTGGTAGCGTGATTTTTTTTTTACTTTTATATGTGTTAGTATAATTAGAGGCAGTCGTTGCATTTGATATTCAATGAACTTTCTTATCGAGATCGTGTATTTTATATGATAATTGCTTTAAGTTTTATTTAATATAAAATAAAATAAAATAAAATAAAATAAAATAAAATAAAATAAAATAAAATAAAATAAAATAAAATAAAATAAAATAAAATAAAATAAAATAAAATAAAATAAAATAAAATAAAATAAAATAAAATAAAATAAAATAAAATAAAATAAAATAAAATAAAATAAAATAAAATAAAATAAAATAAAATAAAATAAAATAAAATAAAATAAAATAAAATAAAATAAAATAAAATAAAATAAAATAAAATAAAAAAAAAAATAAAATAAAAAAAAAAATAAAATAAAATAAAATAAAATAAAATAAAATAAAATAAAATAAAATAAAATAAAATAAAATAAAATAAAATAAAATAAAATAAAATAAAATAAAATAAAATAAAATAAAATAAAATAAAATAAAATAAAATAAAATAAAATAAAATAAAATAAAATAAAATAAAATAAAATAAAATAAAATAAAATAAAACAAAATAAAATAAAATAAAATAAAATAAAATAAAATAAAATAAAATAAAATAAAATAAAATAAAATAATATAATATAAAATAAAATAATATAATATAAAATAAAATAAAATAAAAGAAATTAAAATAAAATAAAATAAAATAAAATAAAATAAAATAAAATAAAATAAAATAAAATAAAATAAAATAAAATAAAATAAAATAAAATAAAATAAAATAAAATAAAATAAAATAAAATAAAATAAAATAAAATAAAATAAAATAAAATAAAATAAAATAAAATAAAATAAAATAAAATAAAATAAAATAAAATAAAATAAAATAAAATAAAATAAAATAAAATAAAATAAAATAAAATAAAATAAAATAAAATAAAATAAAATAAAATAAAATAAAATAAAATAAAATAAAATAAAATAAAATAAAATAAAATAAAATAAAATAAAATAAAATAATGTAAAATAAAATAAAACAAAATAAAATAAAAGAAATTAAAATAAAATAAAATAAACTAAAATGAAATAAAATAAAATAAAATAAAGTAAAATAAAATAAAATAAATTAAAATAAGAAAAAAATAAAATAAAATAAAATTAAATTAAATAAAATAAAATAAAATAAAATAAAATAAAATAAAATAAAATAAAATAAAATAAAATAAAATTAAATAGAACACAATAAATTGAAATAAAATAAAATAAAATAAAATAAAATAAAATAAAATAAAATAAAATAAAATAAAATAAAATAAAATAAAATAAAATAAAATAAAATAAGATAAAATAAAAGAAAATAAAATAAGATAAAATAAAAGAAAATAAAATAAAATAAAATAAAATAAAATTATATAGAACACAATAAAACGAAATAAACATTTATTTAATTTCATTTTATTTTGTTCTATTTTATTTTATTTAATGTTTCTTTAAATAATTTTATTTATGCTTAGTTTATCTTCTTTCACTATTTTTTTAATTCCTTTTTTGTTTATTGTATATTATTTAACTTCTTTTAATTTTTTCTTTTAATTTATTTTATTTCTTTTCATTTAATTTATTTTTTAATTTATATTTACTTTTGATACAATAATTGTATTGGTGGTGACGAGAAAGAAACCTTATTTTTAAAAGATATGATTTTGTAGGCTTTCCGATGCGATCACATTTGTCAATGAATTTAGTATTTTTCTAAACATACCTGAAAAGAAAAGAAAATATTTTTCAATAAGTTAATGATTTCATTAAAAATGTTATTTGTTGCTTATTACAAATATAAAAGGTTGATAAATGTACATATTTTTTATTTTTATTTTTTTAATATTATTATAAAAAATGGGGAGTGAAGAAAGCAGAGGGTTCCAGTCCTAGTTCGACCGACATCCAAAATTAAGAATTTTTCGACAGTTGTACCGAAAATATCTTCTTTGCCCACCCTGGCGTATATTCGCCAATTATAAGTAAGATAAGTAAGCTCCAAGCGCTCATAAAAGCAGCTTTGGCCAAATCGTCCTTCTCTTCCGTCGGGGTGTGGGCGCAAATCAACGATATGTTAAAGAATTTAGCTTAGATGCGGATTGTGGCGAGATGTTCATCCACCGGGGCGAATGCCAGTACGCGGCGACGGTGTCTCTCTCCCACCCCGAATCCGACACCAAATTTGCGCTCCTTTATATGGCCGCTGTAGTAAATATCACAAGGACCTTGTCACGTGAATTGTACTTCTTGGACAGCGGTGATGTCAGCCTTTACTTTAGCGAGAACATTAACCTCGCTAGGCGAGTAAATTTCACACACCACAAATTAGAAGAGGAGCTTGGCCGAAAAATTCATAAATGGTTACTGGGCGCCAATTATATATTTATATGTATAAGAAAAGAGATAATCTTAAGATTTATGTCGCTTTTAGCGCAATCTCGTATTAAACATTCGCAGTAAAACACATTGTATGTGGCCAAAGATCTGGCAGATTTCCTTTTTTATACAAAAAAGTGTGTGCAATAATTTACAGCAATATTTACAATTACAAGTATATGCACTTTTCTACGTGAGGACATATTGTGCATACAAAATTATTCAAGAACATAAAACAATAAGTTCAGCGATGCACGTACATACATACAAATATGAATTACAGCTAAGTGCTAATATACTGTTAATTCGATTTTAATGAAGCGTGACAAATAAAACACGGTTATAAATACGTAATGCCAATATTATAATTATCAAGCTTGTACTCAGTCAATAAAGCACAAAAGTAATAATTAAAATAAGTAACTAAAAAACGATGAACAATTATTAAAAAAAAGTGATATATATGGGAGATATGTTAAAATGGATTTACATCCTCGTATGTGTATTTTAATTATTTTTATTTGATGTAAGATATAAAATTAAAAAAAAAGCTCAAATGCATGGAATAATAAATATATGTATACTAGCATACATATGAGTTTATATAAGAAAAAACAGTACAAAAAATCTGAAAACAAACTCTTACACTTTTTTTTAGAAATTGCTTTGCATGCACATAATTTACTTTTAATATTTATTTCATATACCTACTTACATATAGGTACATATATATTTTCAATTTTTGCAAGCGTTAGAGTGAAAAAATTTTAATTACAGAAATTTAAAAAAATCTAATTATAGTAAGTTCGTAAACAAAGCGATAAAAAATGAGAGAAAAATATGAATTAATGAAATAAATAAAAAAAAGTTAAAAATACATATGTATGTATTTGTATGCATGTGCTTCTGCTGCACAAATGCACAACAATCCTGCCAAACATAATGTTAAATAAACGACACATTGCTTGTTGCAGCTGGACGGCTGTCTGATATCGAATAAACGCATGGATAAATTACTTGTTGTCATTTAAACTGGCAATTTTATTTAACAACAATTGTATAAAAAACGTATTAAGCTACTTTGTATAAGCGAAATTGAAAGTGACATGTAGGAAATGCATACAAATAAATATTTACGAGTACAAATATTTTGTACGAAAATTAAAATTAAAAACAAAATTTCTGATCTCATAGTAAAACAAAAAACATATTTTAAAAATTAAAAATTTATACCTAAAATCCAAAAAAAAAAAAATATATTTTTTTATATTTTTTAAAATAATTTTTTTGTCACTGACACGATTTCCAATAGGGCTTTAGAGCAAAACGCGCCAGACTACAATTGGCCTGATGCTGTGCTGCCAATTTGGCTGACAACTATGTTGTACAACAAAGTAATAATAACGTAACGGTATTGAACATACACATCTACTCGAACATACTTTATCTACTTGTTTTTAAATTTTTTCACTTATTATTATGCTGTTGTCTCTTATCATCGTTATGTATGTATGTATGTACAATAATATAATATGTATGTATGTGCAACAAAAGGCATACAGTTACACATCTATATATGTATGTACATACATATTTACAAACATTTTTTGTATAATTGTAGCTTGTTACTATTTTTACTATTGTTGTATGCTATACTGTACATGACATATTTTTTTCTGTTATTATGTTTTTTTTATTTTTTGTGACAACACAACACTAAAATGTCTGATGCTTTCGTGACTTTTGGACTCGAACATGGAATTTTTTCCACACATGTATATATACAAACTTATTTGTTGTTGTTTTGTATACGGAAATCTTTATAATTTTTATTTAATAATACTGATTATATATATTTATGTATTTACATACACGTATATATGCACACTATATATTATATATATGTACATTGAACATATTTGTATGTATATATATCCACAAATATTATGTTATAAAATGTACGTATATACACATGTGCAAACTAAACGTGTGTACGACTAATGTCACAAATTCATTTGTGGTATGCCATTATTGATTTCATACCATTGGAGTCATAAAATTCAACACTAATTGCCGTTGCTATGTTACGCAGCCAGTTATTGGTCAACTATTGTCTAAAAAGCCCAGCTAATTGGGCAATCGAGTGTTTAGTTAAGCAGAAAATGTGCTCTATGGAAATGTGTTAAATGCAATTTATAATCATAAGACAATTCAATTAATAAACGGAATTATTTAAATAGAAATGCCTTTGAAAGATGGCCAACAAATGCAAGCAATTGCATTGGCTTAGAAATTGAAAGATTATTATTATAAAGAAATTCGTTTTATTTAAATTTATTATTAATTTAAATATATAATTTATTTGTATTAATATTATGTTCAATTTATTGTTTGATTTGATTTTGTCTTATTTCAAATTATTTATTTATACCATTTTTAACTGTTATTTTGAATTATATTATTTGGTTTTATTTATCTCTTTATTTTGTTTTATTTGCTTTCATTATATTTTACTTTATTTCATTTTTTTATTTTATTTTATTTTATTTTATTTTAATTTATTTTTTTCAGTTATTTTATTTTATTTTATTTCACTTATTTTATTTTATTTATTTTATTTTATTTATTTTATTTTATTTAATTTTATTTTATTTTGTTTTATTTTATTTTATTTTATTTTATTTTATTTTATTTTAGTTTATCTTATTCTATTTTAAGTTATTTTATTTTATTTTATTTTATTTAATTTAGTTTAATTTAATTTAATTTAATTTAATTTAATTTCATTTTATTTTATTTTACTTTATTTTACTTTATTTCATTTTATTTTATTTTATTTTATTTTACTTTATTTCACTTATTTTATTTTATTTTATTTTATTTTTTTATTTTATTTTATTTTATTTTATTTTATTTTATTTTATTTTATTTTATTTTATTTTATTTTAGTTTATCTTATTCTATTTTAAGTTATTTTATTTTATTTTATTTAATTTAGTTTAATTTAATTTAATTTAATTTAATTTAATTTTTTTTTATTTTACTTTAATTTACTTTATTTCATTTTATTTTATTTTTTTATTTTATTTTATTTCATTTTATCTTTTTTATTGTGTTTTATTTTATTTTATTTTATTTTTTTATTTTATTTTATTTTATTTCATTTTAGTTTATTTTATTATTTTTATCTTTTTATTTAATTTAATTTTATTTACTTTATTTTTTATTTCATATTATTTTTATTATTTAATTTAATTTAATTTTACTTTACGATATGAAGTCGTTGTGATAAAATTAGGTGGCGGGGCATCACCACAACAAATCAAAGCTTTAAAAGTTAACCAAAAATGTGAGTGCTTTATTGTCGACATACAAAGCAATAATCGAGGGAACAAAACCAACGGAATCCTCGAAGAAAGCTAGCATATTTCCAGAAATCTGGAAAAGGCAATGACTCGTTTCAGTTAGTAAGGGAGAGGGAATTTCATACAGCTCAGCGGCATACCGACCTCTCTGCATGTTTGACAAAGCTGGTGAGCTTCTGGAAAGATTGCTGAAACTACGCACATTTGGCTTATCACCCGGATAATACTATTTCAGACCAGGTAGATCAACTCTAGGGGTAATCGAGAATGTCATAAGCAGTGTGGAAGTTTCGCACAGAGTATGCCACAAATTCAGATGGGTTCTTTTACTTGTTACCCTGGATGTACGGAATGTATTTAACACCACCCAATGGAAAAACATGATCGAAGCATTGGGTAAAAAAATTTTAAAATTCCTACCCATCTCAGAAGTGTCATGTAGAGCTATTTAAAAGATAGAAACGAACAGTGAAAAATTTTTGAAGGACCACGATATTTAAAAGTGAGGTTAGGAGCTGCCCTGGGATCAGGCCTGTCCATTGATTTATTAGCACTGGAAAAAAAGAAAATGTGGGCGTTGAAAATACAAGTAACAAATGTTACCAGAACAAAAGTAGTAAAGTAAAGAACGAAACAGTGCAACTATGGCCAACTCATTGGGTGCAGGGACGCTAGATGGACGGCTAGACTGTTTTTGATTAAAAGAATGGTCCAATAGGGGTCAGGACGAGGTGGATTACTATATTACGCAGATGTTATCCGAGCACGGATATCTTAGGAAATATCTTCATAAAATTGGAAATGCCTCTTGTTTATACTTACCTTACTTTTCATTTCTGTTATTTTATCTTCTTTTTATTTTTTTTTATTTTTTTTATTTTATTTTTTTATTTTATTTTTTTTATTTTATTTTTTTTTTATGTTATTTTATTTGTCCATTTTTTATTTTTATTACTTTAGTTATATTAAATTTTAATTAAATTATTATTTAATATTCCATTCATTTTATTTATTATATTTAAAGTTTGATTTATTTTATTTTATTATTTGTTAATTTACATTAATTTATTTGATTTAATTTTATTTATCTCAAAATTTAAATTTTGACGTAATTTTTGTATTAGTAATTTTTTATTAGTAATTTTTTATGTTACAAT
>JAWMAG010000004.1:25417500-25495000 GCA_037013455.1 Ceratitis rosa
TTTTATTTTATTTTATTTTATTTTATTTTATTTTATTTTATTTTATTTTATTTTATTTTATTTTATTTTATTTTATTTTATTTTATTTTATTTTATTTTATTTTATTTTATTTTATTTTATTTTATTTTATTTTATTTTATTTTATTTTATTTTATTTTATTTTATTTTATTTTATTTTATTTTATTTTATTTTATTTCATTTTATTTTATTTTATTTTATTTTATTTTATTTTATTTTATTTTATTTTATTTTATTTTATTTTATTTTATTTTATTTTATTTTATTTTATTTTATTTTATTTTATTTTATTTTATTTTATTTTATTTTATTTTATTTTATTTTATTTTATTTTATTTTATTTTATTTTATTTTATTTTATTTTATTTTATTTTATTTTATTTTATTTTATTTTATTTTATTTTATTTTATTTTATTTTATTTTATTTTATTTTATTTTATTTTATTTTATTTTATTTTATTTTATTTTATTTTATTTTATTTTATTTTATTTTATTTTATTTTATTTTATTTTATTTTATTTTATTTTATTTTATTTTATTTTATTTTATTTTATTTTATTTTATTTTATTTTATTTTATTTTATTTTATTTTATTTTATTTTATTTTATTTTATTTTATTTTATTTTATTTTATTTTATTTTATTTTATTTTATTTTATTTTATTTTATTTTATTTTATTTTATTTTATTTTATTTTATTTTATTTTATTTTATTTTATTTTATTTTATTTTATTTTATTTTATTTTATTTTATTTTATTTTATTTTATTTTATTTTATTTTATTTTATTTTATTTTATTTTATTTTATTTTATTTTATTTTATTTTATTTTATTTTATTTTATTTTATTTTATTTTATTTTATTTTATTTTATTTTATTTTATTTTATTTTATTTTATTTTATTTTATTTTATTTTATTTTATTTTATTTTATTTTATTTTATTTTATTTTATTTTATTTTATTTTATTTTATTTTATTTTATTTTATTTTATTTTATTTTATTTTATTTTATTTTATTTTATTTTATTTTATTTTATTTTATTTTATTTTATTTCATTTTATTTTATTTTATTTTATTTTATTTTATTTTATTTTATTTTATTTTATTTTATTTTATTTTATTTTATTTTATTTTATTTTATTTTATTTTATTTTATTTTATTTTATCTTATTTTATTTTATTTTATTTTATTTTATTTTATTTTATTTTATTTTATTTTATTTTATTTTATTTTATTTTATTTTATTTTATTTTATTTTATTTTATTTTATTTTATTTTATTTTATTTTATTTTATTTTATTTTATTTCATTTAATTTGTATTTTTTTATTTTATTTTATTTTATTTTATTTTATTTTATTTTATTTCATTTTATTTCATTTTATTTTATTTTATTTTATTTTATTTTATTTTATTTTATTTTATTTTATTTTATTTTATTTTATTTTATTTTATTTTATTTTATTTTATTTTATTTTATTTTATTTTATTTTATTTTATTTTATTTTATTTTATTTTATTTTATTTTATTTTATTTTATTTTATTTTATTTTATTTTATTTTATTTTATTTTATTTTATTTTATTTTATTTTATTTTATTTCGTTTTATTTTATTTTATTTTATTTTATTTTATTTTATTTTATTTTATTTTATTTTATTTTATTTTATTTTATTTTATTTTATTTTATTTTATTTTATTTTATTTTATTTTATTTTATTTCATTTTATTTTATTTTATTTTATTTTATTTTATTTTATTTTATTTTATTTTATGTTATTTTATTTTATTTTATTTTATTTTATTTTATTTTATTTTATTTTATTTCATTTTATTTTATTTTATTTTATTTTATTTTATTTTATTTTATTTTATTTTATTTTATTTTATTTTATTTTATTTTATTTTATTTTATTTTATTTTATTTTATTTTATTTTATTTTATTTTATTTTATTTTATTTTATTTTATTTTATTTTATTTTATTTTATTTTATTTTATTTTATTTTATTTTATTTTATTTTATTTTATTTTATTTTATTTTATTTTATTTTATTTTATTTCATTTTATTTCTTTTATTTTATTTTATTTCATTTTATTTGTATTTTATTTTATTTTATTTTATTTTTTTATTTTTTTTTATTATTTTATCTAAATTTGTTTGTTTTTATTTTATTTTATATAATTTTTTTTATTATTTTGCTATTTTTTTTATTTATTTCTTTTTTATTTTAATTTTTAATTGTTTTATTAAACAAACAGCTGAGCTTGTATGGCATGGTAGTTTCAGAGTAGTTTTGCCGACTTCGACTCTATACTTTTATGACTAAAAATCTGTAATAACAACATATAAATTATGTATTTATTACTTATTTCTGTTACACATACATTTACGTTCTTGTATACTTTTAGTACATAAATATATTCAACATAATAATAATTGTAATTTTTTAAAATTCACACATCTTCACATATCGAGTTTACATTAACCAAACACATAAATTTGCCAAACTAAGTAATAATACAATTTTGCAGCCAAAACACATTTAATGCTGATTCATACATTATTATCATATTGTTTGCCAAAGCATACACACATATACATAGGTATATGTACGAATATATACACATTTCTACATATATTTTACTTTGAAACTTAAGGCATAAATTAATTTTAAATTAAATGGCATATGGCGTGAGTGGTTTGAGCGTGATAATTAGCTGAAGTAATATATTAAATGTTCGATATAATAAACTTGTGTTGTACTTTAGTTTGTGTAAGTGTATTTTGATAATAATTTATATCTTTTTTTTTTTAGCAAATATGCAAATATTTAGTCATTGAAATTTGTGTGATTTTTCGCTTCATTTCATTTGAGTAATGCAACAAAAGCGAACAAGCAGACAGACATGTGCTTAACTAAATTTCTATTAATTCAATTATTTCTGGTAAACTTAATTTACTGCAACTAAATTAGACTTGACAATGAAGATTCTGATATTTTTTTAGTCGCACTATGAGTTTCGTAAATGGAAGGGATGTTTTGGAAAATTAGTTTTCATATTTCTTTAATTTCTAATGCTTTTCTTACTGATACCTATATTTATTATAAGCACATTTATAATCTGACTAAAGAATATATTTTACAATTTAGATGCTAGATATTTTGAAGAGAAGTAAGTATTATCTACAACATTCTTTTCTGTCTGAATTCAAAAATGCAGAAAAACTTGAAACTTGGCATTACTTTGAAAAAAAAAAGAAATAAAGGAAATATTCCTATGAAAGGTATAAGATATTCTTTAAAATATTCTACGTCGTAAAATGTGCAAAAAATTTTTTTGTTGCTGGGTGCCGATAGGTTTAAATTGGGAACTTTTTATATATGTAATAGTTGAGTTGGTATGTCTACTGTTAGAAAATACCCTTTTTAAGGATCTATTATGCACATCTGGCCGTTGCAAGCAGTTCTGGTCTAAGCGTCTGTTGTATCACCTCGAGTGTGTATTTCAACCGCAAGGAAACGTAATCTTCGAAACTGTCTCATTTCCTGAAAATTTAGAGAATTTAAGATTTGTACCTGGAATCGTCTCCTACAGATAAGTTAATTGAAAGTATACTAAAGGCAAAACTTGAAATTTGTTGATAATTTGTTTATGAAACATTTGTAATATTACTTTTAAGAGGTAATCTGAATTTTATATCCGCCATATTGGATCTCCGACATTTTGTTTTTTTCAATAAATAATATCAGATTCGTGATAATATATAATATAATATAATTGGCACTTTGTAACCGCTGAAGCGATTTTCAGCCGAGCTCCTCCTCCAATTTGTTGTTTTGCGTCTTGATGCTTTTCCAACAAATGAAGGAGCCTACAGTTTATACTAAGCCACCTCCGAACTGCTGATGGTGTTTTTACGAGGAGCCTTTGTTTCATGCCCGAAATACACTCGTAGGGGTGGTCATTCCCTGCCGAGGGGCGACCGAAATCAGAAAATTTAACTTAATTTTTTATTTAAATTAATTTTCCATACCGTTTGAATATTGGTGGCATCGGGATAAGCGTTTGTGGCTTTTGAAACCACTATGCGTCGTAGCGTTTCTTACGCTGAAACAGGCCAAAAATAAAGAAAACACAGCTGCAGTAACCTATCTTATGAAAGTGTCATGTGAATGAAAGGTTACCAACGCTTGCCTATGCCGCCACTGACGTTTATATCACAGAAACCAGCGTCGTACAGACAAGCGCCGAGCGCTATTCACCAGAAGTCAGTCAACACCTTCAAATACTCTATTCCCGTGAATGGCGTACTAGGAGTAAAAGCACCACCGATAGCAGACGAAGAGCTCGAGCTGCATCGAGAGACCCACGGGACACTGGCGCAACTTAGGTCTGTATACCGTAGCAGGTTAAACTCATAATTATCAAGACTCGTATGTAGAGAGTCTCCACCTCTTCACATGCCCCTAAAACCGACACATCCAACCCCCTTCTCCCTCTGGCCCGATTTCCTGGACCTCTGGACCTCTTTTTATATGACCGCGGTGACTTAGATTGATTAACCTGTCCCTGAGCGGGGTTAACGTAAGCGCTACAATAACAAGAACAGCGTTAGCTCAACTAGTTGAAAGCATAACAACTCACTCATAACAACAACCTATACCTATTAGAGGGCGGTAGTACTAGATTACCACAATCTGGACATTTGTTCAGATATTTGATTTTGGCTCGAAAATATTTCAATAGAGCATCTAAAAGCATACAATTTGGTATTCTACACAAACTTATAGAAGAAGTTTTGCCATCTAAAGCAATTTAGTACTATAAATCGCATTTCTAGTCCGATTTTGCTTATTTGAAGTTAGTAAAAATTTAGCCGCTAGGTTTAAAGTCCCATTAATAGAAGTAAGCATTTCTCCCAGAAATATGCAATTTTTATTTTTACTAATTGACTAAATTTGTTTACAAGGCAGATAATTTCCAGAGTTTTCGTATAAAGATCTTTGGCCGTGTTCATCTGTGGCTATATTCATTTCAACGGTACTATCGTTTCGTGCCAAAAGTGGTTTGCATGGTTTAAAAGTGGAAATTTCGACTTATACGACGGAGAACTACCCGGGCAGCCAAAAAAATTTCAAGACGAAGAATTGGAGACATTGCTCGACGCAGATGCATGCCAGATGCAAGAAGAACTTGCAAAAGTATTAGGAGTTGATCAAGCAACCGTTTCCAGACGATTAAAATCATTAGGATTCATCGAGAAGCATGAAAATTGGGTGCCTTATGAATTAAAGCCAAAAGACGTCGAACGTCGATTCTGCATGTCGGAAATTTTGCTTCAACGCCACCAGAAGAAGTTATTTTTGCACTGTCACTGCCGATGAAAAATGGATTCATTATGATAACCCAAAACGCAAGATATCGTATGTGAAGCTCGGCAAAGCCGAATATCCATGGTGCCAAGGTTATGCTATGTATTTGGTGGGACCACAAGGGTGTGCTCTATTATGAGCTATTGAAATCGGATCCGACGATCAATGGGGACCTCTACCGAAAGCAATTGATTCGTTTGAAAAAGGCCATCGCGAAAAAACGACCAGAATATGCGACCAGACACGAATCAATAATTTTTCATCATAACAACGCTCGGCCACATGTTGCAAGGCCAGTTAAAAACTATTTGGAAAACTGTGGGTGGGAAGTTCTACCTACCCGCTTTTTAGCCCAGACAAAGCACCTTCCGATTACCACTTGTTCAGATCAATGCAGAATGCCCTCACCGGAGTACGCTTCACTTCAGGACGGAGAAGTTCTTTTGGGATGGGAATACTTTGAACATTAAATGTATAAAAATTTTTTCACAATAAAGTCTTAATTTACGAAAAAAACCGCACGAATTAATGCATATCTCCAATATTTAAGTGAGAGATCACGGGTAAAAATGTTATTTCATATTTTTTCTGCAAAATTTTATTAGGTCGCTCTGCACTCTTTATTCAACTCCTTTCCGAGGGGCCACTGCAATTAGAAAAATACACTTTTATTTCAATTAAAATTCTGTTATTTTGGATGTTGTTATGACTAGGGTTTGACACTCTGTATGTGGTAATATGCGACGCTAACCACTCGACTGGCATAAGGTGGCTATCGAGAAATTCTTTGCTAACTTTTCAAAATCAACTGAGGAATTTCTTACTCGATTTGTGTACTTCAAACATTTAATAATAAAATCCCGGCTGATTTTATTTGTCCCGAATGTATTGCACAGTGCTATTACCGTAAAAAATGTGGATGAAAATTTACACAAGACTTTCGTTTTCAGACCTAACAAATTTTTTTAAAAAACTCTTTAAGTGTTCATACATATGATCACTGGAAATAGAGCTTAAATGTAGTTTGCTTACCTTCTTCATCTTCTGAAGAAAACTCAAGTATCAACATACCTTCCGTTTATACCATAAATAATTATATAAAAGTAAAGTTAAAATCTGCAAATTTCACATATAATATTTTACATGAACAACTGTTATATATTATATCTAAATAACTCACAAAATCGCTGATTTTTCTTTTATCACCACTTAAGTGTATCATTTTCGCGCTTTAAACATTACATATTTACAGGAGCTCAAGTACTTTTAAGCAGCAAGAAAATTGAAGAGGATAAAAGCTTAAAATTCCATATAAATTGTTGGCAAACAATTACATAAACAAATATAAATTTAAACCAAACAACCAAGCACAAAATAAAAATAAAAAATAAAAATTAAATTAAACCAAAAAAAAAAAAAAAAAACAAAATTGAGTAAGCAAAATACGAATACGAATTTTATCGCGCCACGCAATATGCGCAATTTACCTCAATAAATATGAGAGCACGTAATTTATACAACATGCAATATTTATGGATGCTGTAGAGCATACAAAGATATACTATACCAAACATACATACATACACACATAAACGCAAACAAATATACGAATTATGAATATTATTCCACTTGCAATTCAATGTCTTTCCCTCGTTTGCCGGCTGACACTGGCTCCGGCACTGGCGTTGGCGCTGTCGCTGTCGCTGGCTAGCTCTACTTTATGCCACAATATTAACTGCATATTTTGCAGCTGATAAAATTTTATGCCCATATTTTATGAACATACATACATACATTTAGGCACAAAAGCGGATATAATAAAATGAAATGTTGAAAAGCAAAACACCAACAGCAACACCAACGATACCAACGTATGTATTGTAAAATAAAATAAAATATAAAATAATAAAAAATATAAAAAAAAATATATACTTATAAATAAAAACGCAACATTTAATGGGTGACCAACACCGCCAACAAAACGTATAAAGATCAAAACAACAACAACAACAACAACCAATAACCAACTACCACAATCATAATCATTATCATCATCATCTAGCGCATTGGGGCTTGCCACAAACGGTTAAGGCGAGCGGTCGTTGTTGTTGATGGCTCAATAGCAAAGCAAACCAGCTGTTGGCTGCTGTAGCAGACATACAGCGCTAAGAGATTCAGAAAAAAGTACAACAATAACAGTAACAAAATGAGCGCTCACATTATGGCTGGCTGTGTTAATTGTGCGCAATAAATCTGCGCTTTGATGGTCGATAGCTGTGCAGAGTACACAGTCCGTCGGCACTCAGACCGCTCTCAACCTCCGATATACAGACATTTTATGGATTTTTTTTTCTTTCTTTTTTTAACAAAGTATGTTTTTTGTTATTTTGCTGTTTACATATATTTTATATGTATATTTATACAATATATATTTTTTAACTGACACTCTGCTCATTTAAGTAGAGTAAAGAAAATGTTAAAGTGAAAATGAGCAAGTAATAATAGAAAAAAAAAAACAAAATAAAATAAAAAAAAAATCAGCAACTGTGCGTCGTATTGCAGCTGGTGAGGGGAGAAAGAAAAAATGAAAAATAGAAAAAAAGAAGAAAAATAAAGGAATAATTCAGCAACATCAAGCAAAAAAAAAAAAAAAACATTTAATGTGAAACTAAGTGCTGTTAAAGTGTCGGAAAAGCTTTATAAATATTCACATATACATGTATGTACATACATATGTGTAAGTGCAAATATAAATTAAGTTACGCTTCAACGCTCTACTCGATGCTTTGGCTCACTTCACACATACATACTCGTATATGTAAGTACATTTAGCACTGACGCGCGACATAGAAGTCCGAGTATATGCAAGAGTTCCCTTGCAATATTTACCACTGGTCAGCACCAATGGTCCACCAGCTATTCAAACAGAAAAAGAGTGCAACTTATAAAGTATTGTTTGGCCCATACTTACATAGATAAAGGCAACATGTTACGTATCATTAATTCCATATTAAATATAATATATGTATGTATGTAGTTACATGTACACATTCAGACCTGCTTTAGCACTAATGCAGACATAGAATTCTCTGTTCAGTCATACCCTAGCTAAGTAACCGTTTATATATCAATAAATATCAGAGATGCTCAACGTACAAAATATTGTTATTTCATTTTGTTTATATAAAAAATAGAGTTACCGAATTGATTTTGTTTTGTTTCGGCGCGATGTTACCGAAACGAAATTAAATTGTTAATGTTGAAATCGCCCAAACTCATAATCTGCGTTAATTTTAAAATAGCTGCTTGCTATGCTGTTAATAGCACACTTCAAATTTTAGCGTTTCACATTGTCTGTTAACGTTTTAACATTATCTGTTAACGATTTAACTTTATCTGTTAAGTACTTAACATTATCTGTTAACGATTTAACATTAACGACAGCATTTCGTTTCGGGCAAAAACGAAATAAAACTTATTTTGATAACTGCTTTAACGATATTATTTCAAAATGTTTCAACCGAATCGATGGAAATTATTATTTGATTAATGTGAAATTTATCGTTACATCTTTTGTTCCTTTGTAAAGATCCGGTAATTTCCAAATGATACCGATGATTTAAAATTTTGTCAGATTGTGTCTATGATTCCTGGGAAGGGTTTTATTCAGGAAGTAGGCTTGAGACCGACCTATTCAATAAAATCTTATTTATGGTTCGATTTACTTGAAATTCGGTCCATAGATGGCATTTTGTTTAGACTAACAGGAAGTCTACTCTTCACCCCGGGAAGTGAATTCTTCAATTTTTTTAAAATTCGGTATCCCTTTCTTGGAAGGACTGCAAGCACTTCCGATCAAAATTTGGTACTGAACTTGCAATTCATTGGGACTCCGATGTGCATTATTTCCAAAGCATGTGAAACGGGAAAAGTGTTACGACGAACTTATTGTTTGGGATGAATGATATTGACACACAAAAAGTCACTTGAGCGGTGATGACTCATGTTGGAAAGTGAACTGCTATCTCGACGAGCTTTCCCACTTCTTCACTGAAAGACAATTAAAACTACAACCAGCAAAACCCTCTTCACATGCTGGACAATGAAGTACAGGCTTGAACTCGCCGTAAAAGTCGATGGCGCACAAATTCCGACTGTAATCAACCCAAAGTTACTGGGAGTCCTATTCGACAGCCTGCACTCTTTCACTCCGCATACCACTGGAATCGCTATAAAACTCAAAAACAAAGAAATGTTGCTAGCAACCTACAAGGCAATTTGTTGGCCGGCCATAAACTATGCTGCACCGATCTGGGCGCAGGCCTGTCAAAACCCCGTCCTCAGAACCGTCAGAGGAAACCTTCTGATGTTGCCAGAGCATCACTTGCACAGCTCGAGCTGCCTCGAGAGTCCTACGTAATACTGGCACAACTAAGATCTAGATATTGTAATCGACTAAGCTGCTATCTATCTAGACTTGACCCCGACATACCTAACGAATGCATTGGGTGCAATGAGTCCCCGGACGACAATAACCACTTCTTTCACTACCTCTAAAACCAACTAATCTAACTCTCTTTCCCTCATGTCAAAATCCGTCTAAACAGCTCGCTTCTTGGACCTCCCGTTAGAGGATCGTGGTAACCTAGTCTGATCTAGTCTGCTTCTAAGCGGGGCTGGCAAACCGCTGCAACAGAGACATCAATGTTTGCATAAAGTACTCAACGTTGTAGCGACATGTACCGATGTAGCAATTGACCACCAATATGCGTGTGAACCTGTTATATAATCCAAAGGCCGATGTATTTTCAAGCATGTTACTCAAAATAAAGAACGGCAAAATACCTATTTATCGGACGTCAGAAGAAAAATTGATTCGCGGAGTATTTCCAAATATCAAAATCAATTATAGGGAGAATGTGTGTTTGAGGGAGCGATCCATCCTCGCTGCAAAAAACTAAGATGGCTACGATCTCAACCATACTATTCAGTCCAACATTGAAAACCCATCACATATAAGCCAACAGACACCGTTGAGGAAGTAGATAAGGCGGGGTTCCCAATTTATTCCATATTCATCTGCTGAAGCGATTTTCGGCCGAGCTCGTCCTTCAATTTGTGGTTTGCGTCTTGATATTTTCCAACAAATGGAGCGACCTACAGTTTATACTAAGCCGCCTCCGAACGGCTGATGGTTTTTTTACGAAGAGCCTTTATTTCATGTCCGAAATACACTCGGAGAGGTGGACATCCCTAGCCGAGGGGCGACCGCAATTAGAAAATATAGCTTAATTTTTTATTTAAATTAAGTTTCTATAACTTTTGGATGTTGGTCGCAGCGGGATTTGAACCCGGGCCTTCCTAATGGCAGTACGCAATGCTAACCACTCGACCACACGCTCGCAATACATATATTCATATTGAAAATCAATATGCCTACTGTGTGCTATGTAATATTAGCTAGTCGAAACTCTGGCTGTACAGCGTAATAGAAGCAAATACTCTGATCGGATCTTTCAAATGTGAACACGGTCCCATTTCTCGAATCCTTATCATTACGTTCGATACTGCGTTTCAGATCTAGGGAACAATAAAGCTGAGAGTGAATCTTTGGATTTATGTGGCCTACATTTAAATGTTTGGCATATTCTAGGGTTTGGCGAATCAATTTATTAATTATTTTTATGGCCGATGGTAAAACCAAAAATGTTGTATACGCATTAGGTATTGAGTAATTAAAATTATTATGAAAATATATCAAATGTTTTATTTTTCATAAATTCAATGAGTATGTGCCACAAGCGAAGTCTTGCACGGTGCAAGTACAATAGTATTTTATATATATATTAAATATGTTATAATTTTTTAAAAAATTAAATACCCTTATATTCTAAGTTTTTTATAACTAAATATTAAATAGAGTTTAGAATTTTTATTCAAAAATAATTAAAATAAATAAATAATAATAGTTTTTACACAAAACTAAAATGTGTAATAAATCAGCGACATAATTTTAATTTATAATTGGCTTTAATGCCTGCTAAATAAATACATACAATAGAAATTTTTGATGAATTTATAAAAAATTGCTTTTGTAAAATTTCTGAAATAAACAATTTTTTTATGCGTTTGTAATTTAATATTAACATTAAAAAAATATAATATACATATGCCGTCATAGCGCTTTTTATACTTCACTGTATGGCAACCTGACAAAAACATTAGAAATGCAGGCATTCATGCGAAGCTCATTACAAAAATTTTTTATTACATTGAAAAAAAAAAAACACAAAAAAAATCACATTTTAGTAATTAGCGCAATTTATCTAATGTAATTTGAAATTTTTGTGAAATTTCATAATATTTGATTTAACTAATTAAAAGTACAAAGTCGAATGTAAAACCATAAAAAAAATTAAATAAAAATTAAAAAATAAAATAAAAAGTTAAATGAAATAAGATTATATGCGTGTAATTTATGATTTAATAAATTCAAAGCCATATTTGTGTAGTGAAATTCATTTGCATTATAAATTAAGGGATTTTTTGTATGGTAAATATGCATGTATATTTTCACATTACGCGAAAATATTAAGCGTGTAAATAGGACTTGAAAGGTTTTAGAGTTAGATTTATTACAGATTTTGATGAGCATAAAGTAATTAATAAATAGTAGCTATTATAGAAAATTACCAATTTTAATTAAGGAAGGGTAAAACATTACATAAATATGTATACAAAATTGATAAAGCGGCAACGATGTACGCCAGAGAAGAAAGCATAGAAAATTGGCAACATTGCTTATGGCAAATAAGGTATATGATTATTAGAGAGGCATATGATATTGTTATCAAATCTGTTAAGTAGAATTGGTAACTAAACAAATAACTTAACAATAATGCAATGTCAATATAAAATATGAGAGAAAATTTGCAACGTTACAATAAAAATTTCTTGCGCAAATAGTGAAAACTGTTAAAAGTTATGTCACAAATTTGTTATTGTCAAAAGAAAATTATTGTATTGATTAAATTAAATCGAAAAAAGTTCAAAGACAACTAATGGAGAGTTAGCTAGATTTGCCTAAAAATTAATAGAAAATTGGCAACAGTGCCTGAAGAATATTGCTACATTAAGCGACTAACCGATAGGAAATCACTATCTTATATTTTTACATCAATTCTACAGCAGTCACTTTCAGGTTCAGGTTAATCACCAATATTATAACTTCTTAGAAATTCTGGTGAGCTCACAGCGAGGAAGCTTAGCAACAATATGCCAGTTCAAATTTACCGGTTTTTCTAGTAGATGTCGCTAGCAATATGTATAAATTTCTATGATTTGGCATGTATGTAATTTTTTTCTATTGATATTAACCTACAAAAATACGCAAGTCACATTCCGCCAAAATAATAGCGTCATATTTGCTTACCTCAGTGAATATGTCGCGTTTCGTTCCAAATAAATCGCATTTGCAGCATTCGTTGCTTTTTTTTTTGGTGAAACGGTGAACACGGATCGAAAAACGGTCGGAATGGGCCCGAAGACATGGCAAAGTTATCTTGCAACATGACAACGCGCCGTCTCATACCGCTAAACTGGTGAAAGACACATTGAAAACACTTAATTGGGAAATATTATCGAACCCGCCGTACTCTCCAGACCTCGCCCCGTCCGACTATCACCTTTTCGCATCAATGGGACACTCCCTTGCAAAGCAGTGCTTCGCTAATTTTGAAGAAGTCGAAAAATGGCTCGTCGAATGGTTTGCCTCGAAAGAGAAAAAGTTTTTTTGGAAAGGTATCCATAATTTGCCTGAGAGATGGGCGAAATGTGTAGAAACCAATGGTCAATACTTTGGATAAAAAATTTTGAGATTCCTCTGAAAACTAAATGTTTTCTTTAACGAAAAAACCGGCAAACTTCAACAAACAACACATAAATAACATAAATAGGCAATGGTTGAATAACCGGATATGAAATAAAAAAACGAATTCAAGCAAAATTGGCAACAATGCCAATGATGTTATAAAAAATAATAAAATAACGTTACATAAGTCATATGAATTAGCAAGATTTGCATATTCGAGAAACAAGAAAAATCAAAAAAATTACGTAATAAAAAGAAAGAAAAATGGCAACAGTGCTTTACATTCAACATTATGGATTACAAACTAAGAAAATGTAAACCAAAGAAAAAATACCACGATTAATTCTATAAAAGAGTAACTGGTTAGACAGTGCCATTTCTCGGTATTTATTTTACTGTTTACTTCACACGCTATTATCCGCAAACCAGCTACTTCATCTCCAACATTACTTATTGATAACATTACAGCATTGATTAAGATGGCGAGAAAACAAGTTAATTTGATAATTTCTTACAGATTGTCTTGGCTCATTAATGCAACTATTCCTCTTTTTCTCGCTATTGTCTTTGTCTGCTAACAATCACTCAAACTACCACCTTTTATGTATCATAATATTAGCTGCCGTTCGTTAATTTCATGTTTAACAAGACACGAAATGCCATTAACACGAAAAATACGCGCCAAGAAAATTTATTAATCTACAAGCAGCAAAATCAATGGCGAGCAATAACAAAAAAATAAACAAAAGAAGCAAAAGCAAATAGCAGTTAAAAAGGCAAAAAAAAAAAAAAACAAAACAAAGATGAAAAGCACCAGAATGGCATTGATAACATAATTAAGCGCCTAAAAGCAGACAATAGGAGAAATTCAATGCAAGCAAAGCAAATGCATGAGACAGAAAGTGGAGTGCAGAATGTATGTAATTTAAGAAAAAAAAATGTGTACAATATAAGCAAAGAAAATATAACAAAAGAAAAACTAAGTAAGAATGAAGTGAGTAAATAATATTGTTGGGAAGTTGGATAGCGCCGAAAAAATCAATATAACTTGTTTATGTTTATTTTTTTCTTGTGTTTGCAGCACTCTTCATGCGCACGGCATAAATACTTATTAACAAAAATACACCAAAAGTTATATGAAATTAGCAGAAAATAAGATTTATACGCGCCAAGGAGTAGAGTAGTAGCCAGCAAAGTGAACGCTGAAATTGTTGGCATGAACATTTTCGGTTGACTAGCCAAGAATGGGCAGCAAAGTATATATACAAATAAAAAATAATAATAATAATAACAAAAACCAAAACAAATGCTGAAAATAAAAACAAAACCAAAACAATTGACAAGCGGCCTAAAATATAGCAATGTTTATTGCCATTGAAGCAATTGAAATTGTCAACTTGTACGCATGAACTAAAACATAACGTCCAATTAATGAAGACACGCTGCAGTTGAGCAGGTTTAACATACAAAGAGTGCCAATAAAAAGAGATAGATAGATAAATAGATATAAAAAATAATTGTACAACTTTATTGACAACTGTAGTCTACTTGCGGGCGCTTCGGAAGTGTGGTAGGCAGAATTTCGTGAACTCAAGAAATTTTCCTCGTACAATTAATACAAAAATACAAATGCAAATATTTAAATCTTAGCATGCTTTTGGGCACTTAAACACATATAAAGTTGAAAATATGCGCGTTAATACATATTTAAGTCCATAGCTGTTGTATTTAATGCGTTGAGCATATGCGACAATGAATTCTATAGTCACGCCCAGCTTTTCCATGCTTCTGAGCGTCACCATATAACGGTGTAAACACTGACATACACTGGCTTACTGTAACGCTAGCCGCTGCCAAAAGTCTCTCTCTCCTCTCACACAACTCACATTTCTAGGGTATTAACCGTATTATACGGCATAATTGAATTTCGATAATAAATTTGCATTATACCGTCCGCCGGGTATGAGGGTGGTGCGCTGCTAAAGGAAATTATATTGAAGTTGCTGTTGCTATTTTCATTGTTTTTTACCAAACAAATATATATATATATATAAAAATATATAAAAAATATTTCGAAAGTGAGAACGCGCATGGAAACCCGTTGGGGAATTATGAAGGCGTTAATGTTAGCAACGGCACGCAAATGGAGCGCCAGCAGTATGCTCTTAGCTGCAGTGGCGCTCATGAAACTTAACACTCAGCTGCTGCTGTAACTGAGTAGATTATTTCTTAATTTTTCCCCAAACGCACATTTTCGTCGGTGGGCATTAGTGGGGTGATGGATATGAGAGAGTAAGTAGGAGCCTTTTTTTTATAAAATATGAAAACCATCAATATTGGCATACATATACACCACTACAGAAGAATAAAGAACCAACTACGTCTACTGGAGTTGGTTGGCTGTAAATATCACTTGCGAAATAAAGAGCGGGTGAGAAAAATGGAAATAAAACAGAGAGGAAGCTCTTTTTTACACTGTTCTAAATTTATAATAATATTTTCAATTTATTCATTTATTTTTTCTTTTTAAATTTATTTAGTTTCTTAATTAACAATATATTATAAGAATAAAATAAAATATTTTTGGTGCGGGCAATAACATTAGTCATCAGTTGGTTATTAAAAAATCGTTATATTTTTATATTTTTTATTTATATTTTTTATATTTTTTATATTTTTTATATTTTTATATTTTTTATATTTTTATATTTTATATTTATTCAAATAAACAGATTATGAATTAAAAATAAAAATAGTTTATTTAAAAATATATATTTAATTATTTTTAATTGTTTTTTAATTTTGGTTTTATATGATATATTTACATATAAAAAATATATAAAAATTAAGAATATAATTTTCTTCGCCATCATAAAACACATATGTTTTTATAAATTACGTATATTGGCATACATAATGAATTATATTTTATGTCACGCACATGAATTATACTTTTGGGTGCATTGTATATATCGTATGTATGTGATGTATATATGTATGTACACACATTGGACTCCTCTCCATTTCTTTACTTGTTAGCTTCACTATCACTTTGTCTGAGTATATTTTCTGCCTACTAGGTGCTCGGCAAACAAGCACTCATCCATATAACAATTCAACCATTCAACCATTGAACCTTCCAGCCTGTCATATATCCTGTTGCCTGTCCCATACAGATACATTTTATGTATATTCTTATCACTGCATACGTTGCAATGCACTCCTCTGACGCTCTTTATTTAAATAAATGAAAGCTGAATTATGCGACACATACATTCCTATACCCAGTCGTATATAGGTATGTATAAGTACAATACATGTGAACAGTAAAGTAAATGTTATGGGTGGAGAAAATTTGCAAATGACCTCACAGTTACACCAGAGAAAGTGTAGTTTTTGCTAATGGTAACGCTGTTGGTGCTGAAAAAGCTGACTAAACCCAATGATTTTGCATACAATGCAGAAAATTTACACAATTTTTGTAATACAAAATACGAGTATGCTGCGAGCAGAGAGTAAAAAGTACGATTTGTTGGTTGGGTAATGTGTAAAAAAGCTGACAATGTCGGTTGGTAAAATTTAATGGCTATTTGGGTTGTCATAAATATAGATGACTGACTAAATGGGTTTTGTATATGCATACCCATAGGAGAGTGGGGAAGACTATTCATAGTAAAAAAAAATAAGAGACTGGTGTGACAACACTTCGAAAAATGGAAAGGCCTGAAAACATGTGTTGATGGAGCGTTGGTAATCTCGGAAAATCTATATTTTATTTTTAATATCGTTTATTTAATTTAATTTTACTTTTAATTAATTTTTTATTTAATTTTATTTATATTAATTTTTTTAAATTTAAATAAAAAAATAAATTATTGTTATTTTATTTTATATCATTTTTGTGTAATTTAATTAAATTTACACACTTTTTTATTTACTAACTCTTGAGTATTTTATTTTTGTTATTTTTTCTAAATTTTATTTAATTTATTTTAAATATACGTTATTTTACCTTAATATTTTTATCTAACTCTACCTCTTCTTTAGATTTTAGTATGTCTAATTTCATTTAATCTACTTTATTTATTATTTGTTTATAAGTTCATTTTATTTCATTTAATTTATGCTTTATTTTACTTATTTTCATTATATTTTATTTCATTTTATTTCATTTTTTATTTTATTTCAGTCTATTTAATTTAATTTAATTTAATATTATTTTATTTTAGTGTATTTTATCTTATTTTATTTTATTTTATTGTATTTTATTTTATTTTCATTTTATTATAAATATTTTAATTCATTTTGTTCCTTTTTGTTTTATTTTATTAAATATTTAGTTAATTTTCATTTATTATTATTATTTCATTTTGTTTTATTTTATATATTCATAATTTTTTAGTTTTGTGTCATTTTGTTTTTTGAACTTTTCATTCTATTTTTGAAGTTTATATTGTTTACTTTAATTTAATTTTTTTTATTTCATTGCATTTAACTATATTTAATTTAATTTAATTTAATTTTATTTAATTTTATTTAATTTTATTTAATTTTATTTAATTTTATTTATATTACATTTTTATTTTATTTTATTTTTATTTATTTTATTTTATTTTATTTTATTTTATTTTAAATTATTTTATTTTATTTTAAATTATTTTATTTTATTTTATTTTTTTTATTTTATTTTATGTTTTTATATTATTAAAGTTTATTTTATTTATTTAATTTAATTTAACATTCTTGGATTTGGTTTTATTTTGTTATAATTTATTTATGTAGAATATTTTATTTTGTATTATTCAGTTTATTCAGTTTATTCATTTTACTTTATTTTATGTTTTTATTACTTTTTTATTTCTTTTTTATTCAATTTAATTTTTTTTTAATTTATTTGGTATTTTTTGCTTTATTTAGTTTTTTTTTTTAATTTATTTGCTGTGTTTAGTTTTTGTGTTTTGTTTCATTTTAATTTATTTTGTTATCTGCGTTATTTATTTTGTTTTATTTACTTTAATTAAGGTTATTTAAGTTTTTATTTAATTTGTTTTTTATTTACTATTCAATTAAATTTAATTGAATTTAAGTTTAATTTACTTCATGCTTTTCCGCATTATTTCGTGTCTTTTAGTTTGGTTTTCTTTCGTATTATTTAATTTAACTTATTCACTTTTATTTAATTTAACAAATTGTTACTATGTATATTCACTTTCTTAATTAATTTATCTCTGGAAAAGCCGTAACCCCCATTTAACTCACGAACGCCACAAAGAAAGAAGTAAATTTTTTTTCATCAATTTTTTGTAAATTTTCCCTTTAAATGCTGCGAGTTCAAAATGACTCTTTCTCTTTTGAGTACTAGGAGAAAGGGTCGAAAAAGATTATACAGCAAAGAAAACCTAAGTTCATGAAAATAAAGTGAAAAGTGGATTGAAGCGTAAAAGCTCAGGGTCATTGCTTATTATAAAGAAGCCATCAAAGGCGCGTCGATAAGCATCTTTTTGGGTCCGCTAAAACAAGCAGAAGCAAATTAGAAAAGAAAAAAAAAAACAAGAACACAAGCAAACTCATTCTGCGAAATGATTGTGCAACACAAAGTCATGAAGGCACAAACGTGTTGCTTTGTAGTAGGCAAAATAGCGAAAAAAATAAATAAAAAACATCCGTTTTGTCACAAAAACGTTTTCTAAAGCCGGCTGCCCTTATCGCTGTTTGCGTAAAAGTGGAAAATTAGAAAAAAACAACAAAAACTCACATTTTCAAAAACCTGTTCAAAATGAAGTACCATTTTCTATGTCTGAGCAGGATGTACCTACATATATTACAAGCAGTATAACTACGTAAAGGTATAGTTGTGGGGGAAAATGTAGTATGCAATTTTCAAAGGGATTAAATGCGAAACGATCGAAAAACCTTTGCATTATATATTGTATTTAAATGGCAGAAAATTAGATTAAGCAGTGGAAAGGCAATAATTTATTTTTTCTTTTGCACTAATTTAACATAATAATAAATACTAAACTTTTGAGGCTCCCAACTGCCTGATCTTTCAAATAGTCTTTCAGTTGCATTTAAATAGTTTTATGCGATTCTTACTTTAAAATTTATGTTACAAATGTAACAACATTTCATTAAATTTGCATTGCTATCACACGTTACCAGATTCGGCTTAACAATGAAACATATGCGCGCTGCACCATACGCTTTTGTACCTCCTTTTACCCTGTCCTTTTCTACTTTTTTTATGTATGATGATAAATCCGACAGATCGTAAATCAACATTTTTAATCCGCAAGAGAAACAACTTTGTCGGTGTTGCCAGTGAAACCGTGTTTCGAGTCTAGTGTTCAAATAACAATGTAAAACATATTGACATATGAATAAATGACAAATGCCGAAAATTGCGCCATTGTGAGAAAGCACAATTGCACGTACCTTTGTTTAAGTTCTACAATCGTTTTATACCTTATTTCGTTTTATTTATTTCATAGAATTTTTTTTTACTTTTTTATTATATTTTATGTTATTTTATGTTATTTAACTTTATTTTATTTTATATTATTTTAGTTAATTTCTTTTATTTTATTTTATTTCATGTTACTTTATTTTATTTTAATTTATTTCATTTTAATTAATTTTATCTAGTTTTATTTTATTTTATTTCATGTTACTTTACTTTATTTTATTTAGTTTTATTCTATTTTATTTTATTTTATTTTATCTTATTTTATTATATTTTATTTAATTTAATTTAATTTAATTTAATTTGATTTAATTTAATTTGATTTAATTTAAATTAATTTAATTTGATTTAATTTAATTTAATTTTATTTTATTTCATGTTACTTTGCTTTATTTTATTTTATTTTATTTTATTTTACTTTAATTTATTTAATTTTATTTAATTTTATCATATTTTATTTTATTTTAATTAATTTTATTTAATTTAATTTACATTAAAATTTAATTTTGTTTTATTTTATTTTATTTTACTTTATTTTATTTTATTTTATTTTATTTTATTTTATTTTATTTTTTATTTTATTTTATTTTATTTTATTTTATTTTATTTTATTTTATTTTATTTGATTTGATTTGATTTGATTTGATTTGATTTGATTTGATTTGATTTGATTTGATTTGATTTGATTTGATTTGATTTGATTTGATTTGATTTGATTTGATTTGATTTGATTTGATTTGATTTGATTTGATTTGATTTGATTTGATTTGATTTGATTTGATTTGATTTGATTTGATTTGATTTGATTTGATTTGATTTGATTTGATTTGATTTGATTTGATTTGATTTGATTTGATTTGATTTGATTTGATTTGATTTGATTTGATTTGATTTGATTTGATTTGATTTGATTTGATTTGATTTGATTTGATTTGATTTGATTTGATTTGATTTGATTTGATTTGATTTGATTTGATTTGATTTGATTTGATTTGATTTGATTTGATTTGATTTGATTTGATTTGATTTGATTTGATTTGATTTGATTTGATTTGATTTGATTTGATTTGATTTGATTTGATTTGATTTGATTTGATTTGATTTGATTTGATTTGATTTGATTTGATTTGATTTGATTTGATTTGATTTGATTTGATTTGATTTGATTTGATTTGATTTGATTTGATTTGATTTGATTTGATTTGATTTGATTTGATTTTATTTTATTTTATTTTATTTTATTTAATTTTATTTTATTTTATTTTATTTTATTTTATTTTATTTTATTTTATTCTATTCTATTTTAGTTAATTTATTTTATTTTAATTTATTTTACTTTGTTTTATTTTGTTTTATTTTATTTTATTTTATTTTATTTATTTTATTTAATTTTGCTTTATTTTATTTTAATTTATTTTATTTTACTTTAATTTTATTTTATTTTATTTTATTTTATTTTATTTTATTTTATTTTATTTTATTTTATTTTATTTTATTTTATTTTATTTTATTTTAATTTATTTTATTTTATTTTATTTTATTCTATTCTATTTTAGTTAATTTATTTTATTTTATTTTATTTTATTTTATTTTATTTTATTTTATTTTATTTTAGTTTATTTTATTTTATTTTATTTTATTTTATTTTATTTTATTTTATGTTATTTTATTTTATTTTATTTTATTTTATTTTATTTTATTTTATTTTATTTGATTTTATTTTATTTTATTTTATTTTATTTTATTTTATTTTATTTTATTTTATTTTATTTTATTTTATTTTATTTTATTTTATTTTATTTTATTTTATTTCATTTTATTTTATTTTATTTTATTTTATTTTATTTTATTTTATATAATATTAATTTTTATGAGCTTAAAAGTGTGCATTAGTAAGGAAAATATATTTTAGAATTAAAACATGCCTAGTTTACAATTTCTAGCCTAAATGTAGGCAACAAACTGCGCCTTTCATTAGCTAGCCGAAGATTTAAAAAAAATAGTTACTTAGGGATGAAATAGTCAATTAGATAAGAGGATTTCTACGAAGTTATGATAACATCGACGCATTCTATGCAACGAAAAAGGATCTGCTCCATTCGCATAACTAAAACACATAGCAAAATATTGCCACATACATAAACACATACACTCTAGCGCCTAATATGAAGAAATATGAAAAAGCACATAAATTGACAAATATGAATACAAAGTCAGCTTTATTTATACTAACTCCACTTTTTGTGTCAACATTTTGCTGTTTCAGTATTTTTGTTATTTTATTTTTTCGAAACAAAGCATGGTTCTGGGTCGGCCAATCTGGGTTATTTTTTTAGCAAGGCGGTAGGTATACCAATTTCATTTTGTTTTATTTATATTTAGGGTACTTGTGTTTTTTCGGGAACTCTGCCTCTCTCTTCCTCTTTGTTTCACTCTATCACTCATTGCAGCACAACACTTGTGTGCAGCCTGGAAGTAAATGTTCCAGTTAGTTGATTTTCTATGCAATATATCTATGATTTATGTATGTTTACACATGCCACACATGCCGCAGAGCATTGTTTGGGTGCAGAGCCAATGACTGTGCCTTTTTGTGCGTCGGAAAACTGCGCACTAAATTGAAATATTTGCAAAGATAGCAAACCAAATGGCTCAAATGCTGATACGTACTAGTATATTTATGGCAAATAAAATGCGTATACAAATATAGACCTCAAATTTAGCGAACGGGTATCAGGGCAGTGGAATGTAGGTTTTTGTTCTATTCTTGTTTTTTTTTTTTTTTGTTAGCCAAATAGTCACTCAATTGAGTTGTCGTAGTTTAAGTGAGCGCTGAGTTGTTGCTACACACATACCTATGTAGAGTGAGATAGGAAAATAAAAATATATGAAATTTATAAGTAAATAAAATTAAGCAATTTTTTAGGAAAAAAATATATTTTGCTTTTGTGTTATCCTTTACATTGTAGCTGCCTTTGCGCATGGAACTGATAAGCTTTTTGTACATTTTTTGTTAGGATTTTTTCTGACATAAGCTTTATAAACATATCAGCGATTTATTTGCTTTATACATATCTATGTATATGAGGGAAAAAATCAAAAAGAACAATTTGATATACTCATACAAACTGGCGGAAAAAGAGGTATTTGGTAAACAATAAAAAAAATGTTCTGAGTAAAATGAAGAATGCCAGTGACAGCACCAACTTGCACATACAGACACACATGTGTGCTATTGGGTGACTTCTTTCATTATATTTTGCATGTGTGTACCCTTTGATTTTATCACCTTTTGAAATATTTGTGGCATTTTTATTTTCGCTGCCTTACGCTTAGGGGACTTATGTGAGATAAATATTTCCGCTTGAAGGAAAACTTTTTTAAAAACAATGTCAAAAGTTAAATCTCAGTTTATTTTAAAGAGTGTAAGTTTTAACGTCTTCACATTAGATATATTCGTATCTAAAGTCAAATGCAGTTGACATATGTATGTATATACGTGCGCATACATCAGTATGTCTGCGATTTTTGAGGCGTTTCAAAGTATTTTGAAGATAAGCTGCAAACTTAGACTGCTGATAATATAGTGACGCACGCAGCGTATACTTCAAAGCCAATATAATTTTTCACTCTTTCAGACCTCGTCCTCCAAGAAAATGTTTGCTATTTATTCACTTTTATATTTTGGTAACGCTTATCTTGCTTTGCATGCGATTTAAGCTCTTTTTAAATTTTACTCATTGTCAAAATAACTTACCAAAAATGCAAAAACAACACATTTTAATGTTTCAAAATGGCACTTACCTAAAACGAAATGAGAAAATAGAACGTTATATAAAAACAAACAAGGAAAAATAGACAAAAAAATATATATGTATACACGTGTATACTATTAAGCGAAAAAAATTGTATATGGAACGGTGGAAAAGATTTTATATTAAGATGCCATTTCCGCGTGACAAGCGACATTGCGGAATTTCTCATTTTCACGCACACTAGCGCGCAAACAAACAAATTTGTATTCATAAAAAATAAACAGAAATCTTCATTTATGAAACAGTAGCATCTAATACATATATGCATTCCTATATACAAATATGCAAAGAAATGAAGCACTTTAAAGGTAACCAAGAGCAAGATTTGGTTCGTCCTGCATTTCACGTATTTATTAATAAAAAAAACACAAAAAAAAAAGAAATAATAGTAACTAAAATTATCATAAAATATATTAAATAAAATAAATAAAAAATAAAATAAAAATATATAAAATAAAGAAAAACAAATAAATAAAATATAAAAGAAAAATAAAATGAAATTAAAAATTAAAATAAAATAAACTAAAACAAACCAAAATGAATTGAAAATAAATAAAATAAATTAATAAAAAATTAATTATAAAAAACTAAAATAAAACAAACAAAAGCAATAAATTTAAATAAATCAAAACACAAATACAAGAATAAAATACATTAAATATAAAGTAAATACCAGATTTTAGTTAAACTTAAATTTAAATAAATAAAATATAAAACAACAAGAGAGAATAAAATTAAACAAAACATAATTAAATTATATACAACACAGTAAAATAAAATTAAATAAAGCAAAACAAAATAAAGTAACATAACATAAAATATATTAACAGAGAATAAAATTAAACAAATCAAAAATTATTTAAGATAATAAAAGAAAATAAGATAAAAACTTTAAAATAAACTAAAATAAAATGAAATAAAATAAGATAAAACATAAATAAGCTAGAACAAAAATTAAAAAATTATAAAGAAAATTTACATCAATAAAAAAAGTAATAAGTTAAAAGAAAAAGCAAAAAAAAAACGGAATATAAAAAAACCAAAATAAATAATATGTTTTAAATAAAATAAAGATAAAAAATAGTATAGATTTAAATAATATAAAATAATGTAATTTTAAATCAAATAAAATAATATACATAAATAAAAAATATAAACTGAAATAAAAAATAGAAATAAAAATTTTTTATAAATATAACACAATAAAATAAATGAAATAAACTCATAAGAAACAAATTAAAATTAAGATATTTAATAAAATTAAATAAATAAAACAAATTAAAAAGAAATAAACAAGTAAAATAAAATAAAAATATATATCAAAGAAACAAAGCTCAGAAACAAACTAATTTTATTCAAATATACTTTATTAAATACTATGAATAAACTAAAATATAAAATAAAGAGTAAAAAAAAATTATGAACAAAATAAAATGCAATAAAACTAAGTAAAATAAAATTAAAAAGAAAAAAATTATGCTGAAAAGAATTAAAAAAAATAAAATATTATAACATAAAATAAATTGAAACAAAATAAAACAAAATGATATAAAATAAAATAAATAAAATTATAAATAAACTAAAATAAAAAGCAAAAAAAATAATAATATAAAAAAACTAAAATGCCACACAAAAATAAAATAAGTAAAATTAAACAAAATTTACTAAAATCAAATACAAATAAATGGGCTAATAGCCGAATGGAGGGTCATAGGTTGGAGTCCTTGTCCAACTAAACACCAGAATTATGGTAAATTAATTTCTAATTATTTAGTGCATTTCCGACAAGGTATAAAAAGCTTCTCATAAAGAGCAATCCCTTCATATTTTAGTGAAACAACAACACACATGTCAAGTCATTTCGCACAATTGACTAAATTTTGGTTATTTAATTTTTAATCCACTTCAGTATAAGAAGAATTTATGTATGTGTCTATGAAATAGTATAAGCAAATATTTTGTGCGCATTCACGAAAAGATTTCCTCATTACTCATATAATGGAATTTTATGTTTACGTATCTAAACTAAAATATATAAGAATAGACGTACATAGTCCATGAGCTTGGAGTTCTTGTAAGCGCGTAAATGTGTGAAATTGTTTTCTTCCCTTTCCATCGAAAGGTATGCAATAGTGTTCTCATAAGAATAAATTTTAATAGAAATTTTTTAAATTTCATGCTGAGGCATGACATGCACACGGGAGGGAGGTTGCCCAAAGAACACCAACATAGGCTTTAACTTCATAATCATTGTAACCAATTAGAAATTTAATTTTGTTTGGCAAAGAGGAAAAACAGTACATATATATTATATATATTCTAAAACTCATATACGAAAATTTATTTATTCTATGCATTTCTGTTCTGAAAAGTCATATGTATTCCTGCTATGTTATAATGGAAAGTTCTTCCTCCAACGGAAGCGAAAAATTAAAATCGACGCCATGATTGTGAAGGCCATAACGATTGAGTACCCTAAAAACATGGTGAGTTTTCTATGAACAAGCCGCCCCAGAGTGGAGAACAAAAGGGTGCAGAAGGTGAATACTCGATTACCAATCTTCCCAGTTCAATAGATGTAAGAGAGGAACCAATAACTTCAATAAAGTCGGCAATAAGAGGCCGGGGGTGTGAGCATTGGTGAAATTGGGAAATTGGCATAGACACACTTAAGAAAAATTTGATCCGAAATAGGTAAAAAATTGAATGCAGCAAAAAGAGGTTTTGTCTTCTGATTTATGCATCCTTCAAAATATTCGTTCACCCAGTGGATAACCTAAATAAATATCCAATAATAGACTCCCAAAGAAGTAGCAATAAATATAGAAGAACACTTCACTGTAAATTTATAAATCAAGTAAATGTACATATATGTGTGTATTTATATAAACATTACTCTATAATATGAGCATGGCAGTTTAAGTCCAAAATAAGAACAATAAACATCATTTATGTTGAAGCGTCTGTGCTGATATAAAATCAAATATATACACAAAGTCAAACCAGGGCTTTAATATATGAAACCTCTACTGTACTCATGCTAAATCCAGTACTTTCACACGCATAAATATCTACAGCGCTACTAAAACAATGTATTTGAATGTGAAGTTCTTTAACGTTAGACCATAAGCTCACTTTGTTATTGCTTTTAAGCATTGCCACCCGCTTCAACTTTAGCTCATGAATTCTCAGAAACTCGTTACAATATACTTTTTTTTTATTTGTTGTTAACGCTGGCGCCACCGCCATTATTTTGCGTGAATTATGACTTAAATGCGGCCATCATTTATATCTCTATACAAATATACATATGTACGTTTACGCAAATGCATACATATGTACAAAACGTGCATAGTATGTTTGGTACATGCAATGTGCCTGCCATAATAATGATGTCGATGGGTTGGCCGCTCGGTGGCTATTTAGCTGGTGAGCTTAACTCACTATTTTGAAGTCTACATTAAGGCGCAGCCACAATATGCAATTTTATGTGTATATTTTCCAGTGAACTCTACACATATTAGCACATTATTATGCAGTATATTTGTAAACAATTTATGTTTTTGTTTGTACACTTTGTTTAGATTACACAATAAATTTTCCAACTTATTATTGTGCACAGTTGCGGAGATAATTTTCCATCAGGTATGCATTTGTGATATTTTACCTCACGTTCAAGTGGAAAATAGTTCAAAATTATCTTCTGTATTCAAATTAAACACAAGTAAAATTATACGTAAAATTAAATAAAACAAAATGAATGAAATGAAAAAAAGAGATTAGGATAAAATATAAAAAAAATGTAATATAATAAAATAAGATAAAATAAAATAAATTAAAGTAAAATAAAAGTAAATAAAAAAATTAAGTTAAATTAAATAATATAAAACAAAACAAAATAAAACAAAATAAAATAAAATAACATAATACACAAAAAAAATAAAGTAAAATATAATAAAACAAAATAAAATAAAGTAATATAAAATAAAATAAAATAAAATAAAATTAATTAAAATAAAATAAAATAAAATAAAATAAAATAAAATAAAATAAAATAAAATAAAATAAAATAAAATAAAATAAAATAAAATAAAATAAAATAAAATAAAATAAAATAAAATAAAATAAAATAAAATAAAATAAAATAAAATAAAATAAAATAAAATAAAATAAAATAAAATAAAATAAAATAAAATAAAATAAAATAAAATAAAATAAAATAAAATAATATAAAATAAAATAAAATAAAATAAAATGAAATAAAATAAAAAAAAATAAAACAAATAAAATAAAATGAAATAAAGTAAAATAAAATAAAATAATATAAAATAAAATAATATAATACACAAAAAAAATAAAGTAAAATAAAATAAAATAATATAATGCCTCAAAAAAAAAAAAATAAAATAAAAAATTAAAACAAAATAATATCAAATCAAATAAATAAAATTAAAATAAAATAATTTATAATAAAATAAAATAAAATAAAGTAATATAAAATAAACCAAATATAAAAATAATACAAAAACAAATTAAATAAAATTAAAAAATTAAAATAAAATAAAATCAAATCAAATAAACTAAATTAAAATAAAATAAAATTATATAAAATGAAATAAAATAAAATAAACAAAATAAAATAAAATAAAATGAAACAAAATAAAATAGAATAAAATAAGACAAGATAAAATAAGATAAAATAATGTTAAATAAAATAAAATAAAATAAAATAAAATAAAAGAAAATAAAATAAAATAATATAAAAAAAAAATAAAATATGACAGCGTTTTAAAATATTCGAGCTGTTAATTAAATTTGAATTCATATTTCATGTAGAAAAACATATGAGCACATGAACATTTGTGAATGCGCAACCGAATGAAAGCAATGACTAACTGACTGGAGTGAATTCTATGGAAACAAGCGCTAATTCTATGAATGTAACCAGAAAATAAATTGATAATGCAGCCAAAACTAAATTCTTCTAGAGCATTTATAATTTTCCTGCAGTTAAAAGTGCAAAACACCCAGTCGTTTGAAATGTATGGGTGTGCTTGTGTGTGCGTATATTATATACTAGGAAATCAAATTAACGTTAGAGTTTGGGCATACAAATAATTTAAGCAATTTTCAATTAAAAGCCCAAAATATTGTCACAATAATATAGTAAATTATTTGTATAAATTTGTTCATTAGGAATATATATATGTATGTATGCATACATATTTGCATGTAATTATATAAAACATTCGAAATTCATTTGTACTTATTTTTAGCACCAATTAAATATGTCCAATCATGAAAATGTCATTTCGCTTAGCCTGCGACATGACGGTGGTGAACCTATGTATATGAGTGCATATACATTTCATTCATTTTTAAGTAGGTAAGCTTAATGCGTTGTGCCAGAGCAGAGCGCCGTGTCGCGCACAATTTCACTAAGCCTATCAAATTTGTAGTAATTTTAATTTTGTATGCCACAAACTATGAAGCAAAGTAGGAGCATATATTCATTTAACGGTTAGGCACATTTAAAAACGCGAAAAAACACACGCAACACACACACACACACACGTACAATGACGGTGGGGCGTTGAAATGGCGGTTTTATGCGTTTGGCTTGGATATGTTTGTATCTAGTAATTTTGTGAAATTTAATTTTCTACTCAATAAACTGCAATTATACAATTTCATGCTCATCAGGCTCGCACAAACACGCCCACGCATGCATATACGCTCATAGAGAATAAAGCAGAAATGTGCCACATTGTTGTGTGGGTGAAATTATGCCAACAAAAAGCAAACGCAATGAAGCGCACTGTTCATCAACAACTTATCAACCGAGTGAAAGCAATGACTATTCAACTAAATTTTATTACATTTGAGTTTGGAAGTTCAGCATAAGAACAAAAGAGAAAAAAATATGAGTGTATTCATTTCAAAGTGTCATTATTATCTCATTGGTTGCACAAGTGAGGCGTGGATTTTCTTTACACAAACAGTGTGTTGTTTAAAAAGTCTCGAAATATATATCTTACATCTTATTTTATTTTATTTCGCTTCTTTTTAATTTATTTTATTTCATTTTTGTGTTGTTTTATTCTTTTATATTTTTTAAATTATTTTCTTTCATTTTATTTTATTTAATTTAGTTTTTTTGTCCCATTTTTTTATTTTATTTTAATTAATTTACTTTTATTTATTTTGACTTACCTAATTTTAATTTCATATATTTTTTCATTGTATTTTACTCTATTTTATACATTTTACTTTATTTCTTTATTTCTTTCATTTAATTTTTTATTTTTTAAATTATTTTGTTTTAGTTTTGTCTGTTGTATTCTTTTAATTTATTTTATTTTATATTTTTAAATATATTTAATTTATTTTATTTTGTTAAATTTAAAGTTTTTAATTTCTTTTCACTGATTTTTTTAAATTATTTTATTTTGATTTTTTTATTTTACATTATTTTATTTTAATTTATTTTATTTTTTCTCATTCGTTTTTTTAAATTTATTTTATTTTATTTTATTTAATTTTTTGATTTTATTTATTTTATTTTTTTATTTATTTTTTTGGATGTTTTTATTTTATTTTAGTTTACCCTACTTTAATTTATATAATTTCATTTTATTTTCTTCATTTCATAATATTTAATTTTTTATATAATTTTATTTTAATTTATTCCAATTTATTTCATTTACTTTATTAATTGTAATTTAAAACTTTTAATATATATTTTTATGCTATTTTATTTTATTTTATTTAATTTACTTTATTTTATATCATTTAATTTTTTATTTTTATTTATTCTTTAACTAACTTCTTTAATTTATTTTATTTCTTTTTATTTAATTTTATTTAATTTAGTTTAATTTAATTTAATTTTATTTTATTTTATTTTACTTTCCCTTAATTTGTTTTATTTAATTTTTTTGAACTTAATTTAGTTTTAATTTATTTGATTTAATTTAATTTATTTTCTTAACTTTTCTTTTGTTGTTTATGTTACCTTATTTTTGATTTTTTCATATTAAAACGTTGAATTTATTTTAGTTTATTTTATTAAGATTTTGCTATTTTATTTTATTTTATTTAATTTACTTTATTTTATTTCATTTAATTTTTTATTTTTATTTATTCTTTAACTAACTTCTTTAATTTATTTTATTTCTTTTTATTTAATTTTATTTAATTTAGTTTAATTTAATTTAATTTAATTTTAGTTTATTTTACTTTCCCTTAATTTGTTTTATTTAATTTTTTTGAACTTAATTTAGTTTTAATTTATTTGATTTAATTTAATTTATTTTCTTAAGTTTTCTTTTGTTGTTTATGTTACCTTATTTTTGATTTTTTCATATTAAAACGTTGAATTTATTTTAGTTTATTTTATTAGGATTTTTTAGTTTTTCACATTTTTTTAATATAATTTATTTTTACATATTATTTGGCTTTATTTGCCCACGGTGCACTAGGGATATTATTATTCTTTTTAATTTAATTCCTGGTTTTGTTTTCAAAGACAAAGTCACTTCACAAAATTGTTATGTCAGCGTGAATGAGCATAATAACAATAATAATTATGATTATTTGAGCTTAACGCAAACGAGCCCACACGCGCACTCTCCCTTTCCCAACGTCCGTCATCAGTGCACATTATTTAAGAATTTACATGGCTTATACTTATATTATACACCAGCAACAATGGAGAGCATCTCCTACACAGACACATTCATATACAACTTCCTTCAATTATTTTAATTGCACAAAGTTAGTAGTTTTTTGAAGGATTTGAGTTTAAGCGCGGCGCTCCAGCATCGCTGCCTATACTGCTGGAAAGTCGTAATGAGTGTACGTTGTAAAATTATGGGTTTTCTTTTGTTTTTTCTCAACAGCAAATGCTTTTTCTTGCGTCTTTTATGTTAGCAGTAACTTGCGCTTTAGCATTCTTGTAATTAGCTGCTTTTTGCCTACTTATAGGCGACTCAACTCAAATTAATTAATTAAAGTTGATGAACATAATTTTTTCTAGTGTCGTTTTCTTTCCGTTTTTTTAGTTCTTAATGCGTTGCCATGCCACTTGACATTGAGCTTAAACGTTTCCAAAGTAGTGAAAACAATGCCATTAAATATATATGTGCTCTTGTGCAATTAAAGTATATTGTATGCGCCTAAATGTGCGTAATGATTATTAGTAGTGTAGCGCTTTAGAAAGTGAGTGAGCGCTTTGTTGTGGGTGAAAGGAGAGAAGCTCTTAAATGGAAATAAAAGTAACTAGGAAAAGGTCTAATACAAAGAGGTCATTATTATCAAAAGAACAAATAAGGAAAAATGTCATGGCACACTCAGCATACTTTTGGGCGTTGAAATTTAAGCAAACAATTTTAGAATTCTTCAAGTACAAAATTTTTTTATAATTTTTTTTTTTGTTGCCAATCAACGCTCAAAAGCACGCAGCAAAATTTTTGTATGAATCTACGCGGTCAGCCGCTGCACGTGACTTTCACTTCGCTAATTTTCTTTGCCTTTACGGTATTTTACAAAAGCATACCCGTATATTTATATTCATACATATATAATTGTATATATGTATACTGCCCCTGCTACCAGCAGATGCTTTACATCAGACGTTCTCCTTTTTCTTTTAAACTCTCCACTTACTGATAGAGAAAAGGAAAAAGCTCTTTTCATTACACTCATTAAGACTTTCATTTAAATCGCAAGCGCTTACAATTATGGCGGCTTTTATGCACAGAAAGAAAATTTAATAAGCATCTGTAAAATAAGCGAAAAGAAAATGGTTGAGTTGCCTCTCTCTGCTTGTCTTTTACCCTTTTCTTTTTTTTTGGTTGAGAAAAATCAACAAAAGACTGTTAATTATTTCTTTATACTCATTCTTTGTTGAAACTGTGAAGTTACATTTTCCCCAAGAAAACAACTTAATTGTTAGTGAAGTTTTCGAGGAGCGTTACTTTAGAGCGTGGCAATCAATGGTACTTTGAAATGGTGGCAAAAGTGTACTTCTGTAGCTTGGAGTGAGCATAATATATTAATTTATAATTATAGCAAAATCCAGTTGTGAACAAGTTTAAATTCTGAATTAAGAAAAAATAAGAAAATTATAAAAAGGCCATTTGGACTATGGGCAAATAAGAAAGCTATCCGGCTAATTTTTTAGAGCTTTGGGCTGTATTATAAATAGTGAATTCAAACAGAGCGGTTTTGAGAGTGTTGGATAATGACCGATTCTATGATTTTCAGTGGCCATGTTTTTTGCATACACGGTGTGTCCCAAAAATAACCGAACTTTTTGGATATAAAATAGTAAAATACACATTACATTATCTTTGAAAGTTATTATTTATTCAAAATAGGTTCCATTTGACTCAACACAACGTTTGGAACGATCAACCAGCGCATGCATAGATTTTTTTATGTCATTTATAGAAATGTTCTTCAGTACCTCGGTTACGGCAGCTTCATCTTTTTCAATTTTTTTTTAATTTTTTTAACTTCAATTTCAATTTTTTTCAAGTTTGACACAAAATTTTATATTTGCTCTTTGTTCCATTTTTTTTGGAACCATTAGCACACTTTTGGTTTTATTGAAATGGCTGTCACTTTTACATCTGTCATCCGACTTACATGAAGTCAGGTGCGTTTGAAAGAGTATGAATGTATCTTTTTAATGTTGCAAATTTTCAATAGATGGCGCTGTATGTTGTATGATTTAAATATAAAGTTCGGTTATTTTTGAGACACACCGTGTATATGGTACATGTGTTGAGTTGAATACTAAATATCAATTTCAAGAATGCTCTTTTGACGGACTTTGGACCAAAAGGCGTGTATAGAAGACCAAATTTTATACCCTAAGATAATTTTTGACTCAAAAGCTATCTGAACAAATTAGTCATAAGGGGGCAGTATGATAGAGTGGTCCGTTTTCGATGATGACAATATTTATTTTCATATATAATCAGATGCTCTTTTGATGGATTTTTAATCCAAAATATAAAATCAGAGGTCTTATCTGACCAGCTCAGACAAATGATTGCTCATATGTATCAGTCCATCTGTTCTGAACCAACCCTGGACCATATAGTCCATCTCTACATAACATTCGAGTAATTCATGGAATATATACAAGACATTATATATGAAATAATCCAAAAAGTTACTTCATGGAGGGGCTTACAGTATGGAGTATATACAAAAACTGAAATTCGGACATAATTTCGAATAAAATTCGCTTTGATCACAACATACATACATACTATTATATCATAATATTTAACATATAAATTTAAATTATTATATTATTGCCATATATATGTATAACATATTCAAATATGCGCAATTGTCAATTCTATTTGCATTGGAATATACATACTACATATACCCTTTGTACCAGCAAAGCTCGTCAACGAAACGAAATATTATTTAGTTCATTTTCCCTATATGAGTAAAAGTCTTATTCCGCACATGCATCTTCGTTTAGTAATTACGATCGTTAAAACACGAGCAATCATCGGTTAAGAACAGCATGGTAGCGAGAAGCGAGTTGACCCGATAGTTGACTAAAAGGGAGTAGCTATTGGATTATTCTATTAGACCACATGATCCAAAAATTTTTACAGGGAATGAGTATAAAATTGGTTGACTTTAGCTCTTTTTCTTTTAGTACATGTACATGAAAGTTATAAAAACGAAAAAAAAAAAAACGATAATACCTAAATAAGGAAAAGAAAAATAAAAATGAAATGTAAAATAATAAAAAAATAATAAATTATTTAAAAATACCTTAAAGTAAGAAAATTAACCAATAACATAAAAGAAAATATTTCTTAATAGTATTAATAAAGACTGGCTTTCTAAGTGCACTTATTAAATTTTAATATCATATTTTTCTGCCAAGCTTTCTCGAAGAAAGTCACACAAAAAAAAAAAAAAATAAAAAAAGTCCTTAAAATCCTACAAAACTTTCAACGTTATATTTGCAGCCATCCTTGAGCCCACCGAATCACATGTGTTGAAGTGTCTATGAAATTTCATAAAAGTCTTTTAACCGCATTGCAGCAAAATGTCGAAATATGTAACAAAAACTCATAAAAGGGTGCAGGTGCAGATGCAGCTAAGAAGATAGAAACATAGAGACGCTGGCAAATGTATAGCAAAAAGTACAGAGATAAGAAAAAAAAAAGTGAAATAGAAGAAAAAGTGTTCTTTGAGGGGTTTATACTTTACATGAACAGAAATAAAGCTATTATTATCAAAGGAGAATCGCATTTTGTAATTATTTTAAATTAAAAAAATCAGGGAAAAAATCACATTTTAGAAACATTGAAAGAATAATGATCCCATTAACCAATGCATAACTGAATATTTGAGAAACGAGAAGTCTACTTTTATTTTCTTCAAAATCTTGTAACACCCTTACCATAATACCGAAAAAATTCTTATGTGAAACTATCAATTAGGAAAAGTTTTGTAATCATCTAGCATATGAATAACGTACTATTTTCCTAATTTCGAATATTTTTTTTCGACAAAACTCTAAATATTTTTCAATAATACTAATTGCATAAATTTTTCTCTTGGAATCTTATACCAAAGTTTAGCTTAAATATTTTTATCTTTATGTGATTTGCTCAAAAATATTAACGCGAATTAAATCTATAGTTAAAAAACTTAATATTTTCGACATAAGCAAAAATTTTGGCCTTAAAGTATTACATATTGAGTAGAAAAAGATACAACCAACATATTTTTATTGCATAAGCAATACAACAACAACTGAAGTAATGCTACACTTGCCCCGTACTCGCCTTCATCATAACGTGCCAACTACATTTACGTGAAAATATTTTTAATCAAAATTCTCAACGTTCATTTCAACACCCACCAGAGCGAGAACTATGCTTCTGCCACGTGTAAGAAAATCTAAAAACACGAAATTCAAATATTCACCACTTCTCACGCATGCAGCCAAGCAATGGCAGGAAAAAGGGAATGATGATGTGGCAACAAGCTGAGCTGAAGTGATCATCCACATATAGTGTGTCTGGGAGAACGGGTGTTGATGGAAAAAGAAATCGCATTTACGACAAAGCACAAATCCAACACAGCAAGTGCATGGTTGCAACAAGAGAAGTGCACTCTTCACTGTTCGTAACGTGACTAGCAAAGGTGCAAAATTAATTCCACAACCAATGATGTATCACGTAAATGGGCAAAAGGTGTGTAGCAAATAAAAAATAGAGATAAAAATATATAAATATATAACAGAATAGAACAAAATAAAATAAAAATAAAATAAATTAAAGTAAAGAAATAAATATTGATATAATAAAAGAAAATAAGATAAAAAAAGATAAAATCAAATAAAATATAATAATATAAAATAAAATTTAATTAAATAAAATAAAATAAAATTAAATTAAGATAAAAAAATAAATATTAATATAATAAAAGAAATTAAGATAAAGTAAAATAAAATTAAACTAAATTAAAATAAAAAAATAAATGTTAATGTAATAAAAGAAAATAAAATAAAATAAAATAAAATAAAATAATATAAAATAATATAAAATAAAATAAAATAAAATAAAATAAAATAAAATAAAATAAAATAAAATAAAATAAAATAAAATAAAATAAAATAAAATAAAATGAAATAAAAAAATAAAATAAAATAAAATAAGATAAAATAAAATAAAATAAAATAAAATAAAATAAAATAAAATAAAATAAAATAAACTAAACTAAAATAAAATAAAATAAAATAAAATAAAATAAAATAAAATAAAATAAAATAAAATAAAATAAAATAAAATAAAATAAAATAAAATAAAATAAAATAAAATAAAATAAAATAAAATAAAATAAAATAAAATAAAATAAAATAAAATAAAATAAAATAAAATAAAATAAAATAAAATAAAATAAAATAAAATAAAATAAAATAAAATAAAATAAAATAAAATAAAATAAAATAAAATAAAATAAAATAAAATAAAATAAAATAAAATAAAATAAAATAAAATAAAATAAAATAAAATAAAATAAAATAAAATAAAATAAAATAAAATAAAATAAAATAAAATAAAATAAAATAAAATAAAATAAAATAAAATAAAATAAAATAAAATAACTAAAATAAAATAAAATAAAATAAAAGAAATTAAAATAAAATAAAATAAACTAAACTAAAATAAAATAAAATAAACTAAACTAAACTAAAATAAAATAAAATTAAATTAAATAAAATAAAATAAAATAAAATAAAATAAAAGCCAAATGAAATAGAAAAAAAATTATAATAACAATAAAAATAAAATCATACGCAAAAAAAAAATAAAGCAAACCGGAATGGTCCAGTGGCGTCAAATCGCACGATCGCAGTGGCCAATTGTGACATCACCAACACGAGAGAATACGCGGCCAGAAAATTTATTTCTCAATAAAGCGGTGGTGTGCGTCTTGATGTTTCTCCAACAAATGGAGGGAACTACAGTTTAGTCCCGGAGGGCTTTAGAAAGATTAATTTTCTATAATTTTGAATGTTGTTTGGATGAGAACTCGAACCCTGGCTATGCGAATGGTAGTACACACTACCAACCACTGGGCTATTGCTACAGTCATAAAAAAATATATGTTTCTAATACTATAAAAAAATACATTTGTTGCAATTACCTTTTCTTAGTCATCTATTACTTTTTCCACAAGATTGTCTTTAAATGCCACATACATACATATCTATGCAAATTACTAACATTAACAGTTGTCTGTTGTAAAAGGAAATGTGGTTTAATATTAGCTACTTAACTTGTCTATTCTCGATTTTCCTGAAATATACAAAGACAATGTAGTAAACGACGTATGAGTTGATTTCAGGAAATGCATAGAAACTCGTACATGCTAAAACATTAGCCAGCATAGCCCTTTTGTTGAGCAAATGCTTGTTAAGTAGGCCTTACAAGAAATATACATGGTGGCGCTGAAAAGTAGGCAATATAAAGTGTAAAACCCCCCATTATTAGATGGATGGATGTACATTTTGTAATAAGAACAATAACAAAAAAAATGTTTAAAATTTTTGTTAAGCGAAACCGTTTTGTTGTGAGGTGAAAAGGTGTTTGTGTAATAATAGAAAATTGTAAGGAATTACACTTCTTTCCTTGTTTTTTTTTAGGCGCCAAAGGCTCGTTGTTTGCTACATACATAAGTGTGAAATATTCAGTTTGTTTTAAGCAAATGAACAGCAGTGAGTCGCGCTTTGTTTCGCTTACTTTTAAGCGCTTATGCTTATTTGTAGTGGAAAAGCTTCTATCAAAGCGTTTGGCACCTTTTCTCTAGCCATTCATATGTTTCGCTAATATTTTGCAACTAACAACAAGCGTAAAATACAAAAACAATACCAACAACAACACTCTCATAATAACTAAGCACCAATTTTAATAGTTTTATGTTTCAAACATTAAATTTTACATGTACTAACTTTTCCATTTTATGGCGCCACTGTACGCTTATTAAGCGCTTAACTAATAATTTACGCCGCCGCCGCCGTTTATGAAAATGTTTGCAACATATTATTTTGTTTTGGTGTATTTACAAGCGTTTAAGCCCGTAGTAGTAGTAGTAGTAGTAGTAGTTGTTGTTGGTAGCAAACTATAGACAAACAGTCATAAAACATAAACTGAAATGCCATAAATATTATAAATTGAATAATGAATGTGTGAAGAAAAAAGTTTTCACGTAGGCGTGTGTTCGCGTTGCACGCGGATGTTTTATGGTTGTATATTGGTCATGTTTAGCAAGCAAAACATGCTCTACTGGAATACATACTACATATACATATATACATAAATATGTATGCACGCCTGCATAGACTAGCAATTATCCTTGTTAGTTGAAATTTGCTGTTGGTCCTTGCATATGAAATTTTACTTACTTCAACTACTCTTTTTTAGAACTCCAAATAATTTGTGGAATCGTACATATTTATGTACATCATGAACAAAAGTTATGTGGCTCCAGTGTATGTATGTACTATTGCAAAATTTCTGTGCTTTTAATTGTTAATAGCAATTATAAATATGTTCCACTAATTGTGCTTTGCATACGCCGAATTTCATTTCCACAAAAAAAAAAAAAAAAAAAAATCAGTACTGAAATAATATTGCATAACTACAGTAATTAAAAATTTTATGGAAAAAGTTCGAGTTTATTTGCTAAAATAAAGGCTGAGGTAGTTCAAAGCTGCTATATTTTTGTAAAATTAAGAATACTTCGTGGTTTTATTTGAATTTCTTACTTTCTTTCAATTTATTTCATATTTTATTTTATTTTTTATTTTATTTTATTTTTTTAATTTTTTTTTATCTTATTTACTTTCATTTAAATTAAATTGATTTGATTTTATTATGTTTTAGTTTTGCTATTGTATTTTATTTTATTTTTATTATGTTATTTCTTTCTTTATATTGTTTTGTTTTATTTTATTATATTTACTTTAATTTAATTTTAATTTTATTTTATTTTATTTAATTTTATTTTCTTTTATATCTTTTTATTTTATTTTATTTTATTTACTTTTATTTTATTTTGTTTTGTTTCATTTAATTTCATGTAGTTTATTTTTTTGTTATATTTTATTTCATTTTATTTTATTCTAGTTTATTTCGTTTTGTTATATTTTATTTTATTTTATTTTATTGTATTGCGTTTGATTTTATTTCATTTTATTTTTATTTCAATTTAGATCAATTCAATATAATTGAATATTATTTATTTATTATTTTATTTTATATTATTGTATTGCGTTTGATTTTATTTCATTTTATTTTTATTTCAATTTAATTCAATTCAACTTAAGTTAATATTATTTAATTTTAATTTTTGAATTTGTTTTAATTTTTTATTTATTTTATGTTTTTGTTTCATTTTATTTTATTTTATTTCAGTTTTTTATTTTATTTTAATGAATTTAATTTATTTCAATTTAATCCAATTTAATTTAATTTATTACATTTTAACTTAATTTAATTTAATTTATTTCAATTTAATTCAAATTGATTTAATTTATTTTTACTTAAATTTCATTTATTTTAAATTATTTTATTTTAATTTTTTTAATTTTTTTATAATATTTTTTTTAGTACATTTTGTTATGTTGTATTTAATTTTATTTTTTGTATTATACTTGATTTTAGTTTATTTCATTTTTTTATTTTATTTAAATCAATTTAATTCAATTCAATTTAATTTAGTTTTATTTTACTTTAATTTATTTGATTTTAGTTTGCTTAATTGTATTTTACTTAATTTTATTCTACTCAATTTTATTTTATTTCATTTTTTATTTTATATTATTTTGTTTTATATTGTTATATTTTATTTTAAATTTAATTAAATCCAATTTATTTCAATTTAATTTAATTTAAATTTACTTAAATTTATTTGACTGTTTTAATTCTATCTTATTTCAATTTAATTTATATTATCTTATTTCACTTTATTCGGTTATATTTTATTTTATTTTTAATTTTTTAATATCACTTAATTTATTTTTATTTTATTTTATTTTACTTTATTTTATTTTTTCTTATTTTATTTAGTTTTATTTTATTTTATATTATTTTATTTTCTTGTATTTTATTTTAATTTATTTTATTTTATTTTATTTTAGTGTATTTTATTTAATTCTTTTTATGTTATTTATTTTTTAATTTTATTTTATTTTAATTTATTTAATTTTTTTTGTTTTATTTTTTTTTGATTTTAATTAAATTTATTTTTTTTATAACGTAATTTAATTCATTTTATTTCATTTTGTGTTTTTATTTTATTTTATGTGATTTATTTTTCTTATTTTAATAATATGTTTATTTAATTTAATATAATTTTATTTATTTTAATTTTTTTTATAATTTAAATAATCGAGCTGGCGGGCAAGTACCAATATTTGGATCTGGGCACGAAAAGAGTAAACATTTCCTTCCAGGAACTTTTCAAGTTGATTAATCTTTAATTGTGTCTATCCAGAGTTTATTTTTTATTTTCTATTCAGAGTTTATTTTCAGTTTCATTTACGAAAAAAATCAAACGCCCAACTCTTAAGTACAAGCGGATATAAACAAATCACGTGACAAAAGTTTTTCTTACTTAAAAACTGAATCCCAAAAGAATTTACACTCGATTTATATATAAACCTCCAGGCTTACTAACACTAATCCCATATATGTACTTATGTATGTATGTACATATGTAGTTATGTATGTGTTCGAATATTAGCGTATTAGCTGAACTTTCTGCGTGTGTACGCATGTGTAGTGACAAAACTGATGAAGGCATTTAGAATACAAATACAACTTCCTCCTATGTAATATTAGCAATATATTTTCACACACACCCAAACAAACATACACCCAAACAACAACACGCACATCCGCTTTTGACAGCATCACACTTGAAAAGTTTTACACAAACTGTAGTTTCGGTTAAGGCTGATTAGCTGTTGTATATACATTGAGCGGCTTCTTAAATGGCTGTCAAGGAGGAGGAGAAGGTAGAAAAAGAGAACGGGCGGGAGGAAGAAGAAATTCTGTTGATTTTCTAGGCAAGTCAAGCAATTTGGGTTAAGAGTTCACCATGTAACTGCTACACATGCTACATGCCATGGCTCTTCTTACTTTTGTTATTGTAGTTACTATTATTTTTGTTGTTGTATAAATTGTTGCTGGGTTTTTTAGTTTACTTAGCTGCTTGTTTGGTTTTTGGTAACGATCTAAGTTGATTAGACTTTTGGTTTGGACTACCGACCGATGAGAAAAACTTTATCCTTAAACGATTTACAGTTTGTAAAATAAACTAAATCAAGTGCCAAGCCAACAACAGTTTTATATGTTTGTAAGCATGTACGAGTATATATGTACATATGTATGCATGCATGCGCATAAGTATGTTAGCATCAACAAATATTTGAAGTTTTGATAAGAAGTTTTGACAGGCAATGCACTTCTACATACATACATATGGTATGGTATAAAATATTATATATGTATGTGCATATGTATGTATGCGTATAATTAACAGTCTTACATGCACTTTCGAAAAATATCCAATCACGATATTCGATACACAATTGCGTAGTCTCGTATGTGCACATAAAATTTATTTATATTGCCATATATGTGTATACATATGCGATGTTGCGTTAAGTTGTTGACTTTGCGTTTAGCTTTCATTACAAATAAAACATTCCTTTTTTTCATTTCTTCCGATTTCATTTATTGTGCTTAAAAACAAATCTCAGTTTTTGAAACCAGCGTTAGCGCAACTTTTCTTTTTCAAGATTACAGTGGAAAGAATGGAGAATAAATTCTTTAAAGCTCAGTATTTTTATGAAAAAATATGTTTTTAATCAAGCTTTGACGGGATTTTTTTGACTTTTACTTCTTTGACTGCTTGCTACTACGGTTATTTGAGCGATCAGTATCAGAAATTTTAAAAACACATATTTGATAGCAAAAAAATTAGTGATAAAATTTAAAATCGCAATCACTACATTAGAAAAGAATTTCAAGTAAATCGTAATTTTTGAATAGATCAGTCCCAGACCCAATATCTGAAAAAAGTTCCTATACCCATTTTCAGAGAACTAAAAAAAATAATCTGACAAAAATTAATCGCTCGGTAACTTTTAGATATTTGAATCTTTGCAAACGAACATGAGATTTTTATATAGCAAAAGGTTGGTCAGTTGGTGACTTTCAATTTGTTCTTGTTAAATCTAAAAATACCAAATCCTTTGCCATTACTTTATTAGTCTTCCTTTCAACTTTTAGAACGAACGGCTAAAATGGAGACGAGAAAACGCAAGATAGCTGAGGATAGATCAGACGAAATTCCACCACCAACGCAAACAGAAATTCACCATAAGATTCTTTTCGGATTTCGGCGTAATTTACAGTCTATACAAATATTCAGTGAGCGCTAAATTGCATACGGAATGATTATACCTTCTTTAAAAACTATTTCTAAGTAGTTCCGAAGATTCCAGAACAGACGAGCCCCGAGAAGGTCGACCAAAACCTTCCACTGATGACTTCACTGTAGCTCTGGTGAAGTTCAAAATTGACGAACACTCACGATTGACGAAAGAAATGATTGCTAATGAATTACATTTGAATGTCTTGGCTGTATCGCGAAGATTAAATAATCATCTGGGATACACGAAGAAATCTGTTCGATGGGTACCACGAATTTTAAATGAGGCCCAAAAAGAGACTCGAGTTTCAAGAATTCTAAAATGGTCAGTCTAGCAACTTTAGTCAAGTCATAACTGGTGACAAATCTTGGCTCTATAGATATGATCCAGAAACCAAGCAGCAGTCCACGGTATGAAGCCCAACAGGAGCAAACCCACCCGTAAAATCTAAGCAACAAAAATCAGCAGCAAAAGTAATGATGTTAGCTTACTTCACCAGATCTAAAATCGTAGCTGCTATTCCATTGGAAGACGGTCAGACGGTAACTGCACCGAAGAGTACTTAGCAAAAGTTTTCAAAAATTACTTGGAAAACAGGAAGAAAGAGGATTTGCGGCACTACCTTTTATATCATGACAACGGGCCATTCCACATTGCTGAAAAACGAGTAATTTTATTGCGATCTATGGGGTCGATGAAATACGTTCACCGCCATACTCCACGGATATAGCACCTTGTAATTTCTGGTTATTTCCAAAAATTAAAAAAAATTAAAGTGAAAGGTTTTTACTAGCAACGAGGAGATAATTAATGCGGTTAATGCTGACCTTGATAAGTTTAAAAAGCAAGATTTTGAAGACTGTTTTCAGAAGTGGATCTATAGGCTTAAGAAATGTATTGAAATCAATGGCGATTAAGTACAGAAGATAAAAAAGGACAAAGATTAGAAAAAAAAAACAAAAATAATTTTTTTTTGTTTCTTTTTTTGGTCCACGTACCGAATTTTTGTTAATCTCCTCGTATGTGGCTATATTTTTGTGGCAAATAACTAGTTGTTTTATCATTATTTCATTATTTATTACTCATTGGAAGAACAGAAGGTTAGAGTAGATCTAATGTCATATGACAACGAAACTCTTAGGAATTTTATTTCATAGCGTAGCTTTAGCTGTTGGAATCTAGTTCTGTGAAAGGTAAAATCTTCTGGGCTTCTTTTAGTTCTTTCAGGTAGTGAACAGTCAGAACTCCTACTACCTTTGGAATGTCCTCTCTTCGAAGAATAGATATTTCACGTGAGTACTTCCGATCCTATTTCTCCGAAGTTTGACTTGATTTCCAGCAGATCGTAGTGAACATATCGGATATCTCCCTTTTTACTGGCATACACACCGCTTAGGCGATTATAGCCAAGTTAGCAGAAATACGCCATTAATTCCTTCTTTTTGCTATTTTGCACCAATTGGAAATACCAAATTGAATAAGGTCGCCCTCCATCTGATTCTTCCAACGGAGTGCGGATCTTCCTTCAGCAGCATAGAGACCGCTCCCTCCTGTTTTGTCAAAGGGTGCTTTCAAATCGACGTAGAGGATCTTTAATGTGATATTGGGGAAGTTCATCCAACAGTAGTTGGACCAGACTGTAGGACCACCCTTTTGTTTTTTGGATTGGGAAGAGTGGACCTAGCTTCCAATCGTCGGTTCTTCGCTGCTCAGCCGGCAGACCATTAGCCCCCGCCGCATTGAGGTTTCTCAAGCGAGCGATTGCTATCCGAGCTTTTTCATAGTCGGCCAATGAATCATTTGTTCCTTTGCTTGCGATTGGGGAATCGGGTTCGCCGAATCCTTATATTCTACTTTCCCTGCCATTCAGCAGGCTGAAGAAGGGTTCCATCTTCTGGCCTGGTCATCCATTACTAGATCATATCTCTGTGTCATACACAGGTTTGCTTTGGTCTGAAACCTTCTGTAAGTTACCGTTACCGCAATACCGTTGTCGGTCCACTTCGCAAGCTCTTCATACTCCCGCATTTCGGTTTCTCTCTTTTTCAGCTCTCGGTATCTATCTCATCCCGCATGGGTTGTGGTCGATCGCAAAGTTGCGAGGTAGGCAGCTTGACAATGTTACGACCTCGGAATGCACGCACATTTAGAACACTAGAGACATGTCTTCTGTCTATCACAACATGATCTATATGGTTGTGAGTTTTTCGATATGAAGGCAGCCAAGTAGCTTACTGAATTTTCTTGTACTGGAATTTAGTATTACAGACAACTATACACCGTTGACCGAGTGAATACAATCAGCCTCAACCCATTAGGGGAGGTGTGCCCAGAAACCTTCTTTGTCAACCCGGGCATTGAAGTCATCAAGCACAATTTTCACATTGTGGCAGGAGCAGCACTCATAAGTATGCACCAGACGCTCATAAAAGGCATCTGTCTTCCGTCGGGGCATGGGCGCAAATGAGGGATGTGTCGAAAAATTTGGTGAGACACCTCAATGAATGCTATTACTCTCCCTCCACATATCTGACACCAATTCTTCCATCCATGTTCCGTTCACACACTTCTAGCATGGCGATAATATAAACTTTTAGTTTTTCCCAATTAAGGGACCGAACATTCTAGGGGCATGCCCTCAATCGTGATCCTCCGTCAAGTTGGCTTTCATAATTTTCATGTGGTGGGTCCCAAACCCTACGCACAACCGCATAGGATTAAACACTTAGTCTAATGACCAGTAGTCATGAGCTGGTTGAACTAGATGTAAGAGAATCATTTCTGGCCACTCACAGGCGAAAAATAATCAACAACTTTCCTCACTTGCGTGAACTACTGCACATGGTACCAACATTTCATTTACAGAATTTAAAACATAAACTGTTTTTTTTATAATTTTTTAATATTTAACACTATTGCAGCTGTAACTCGCCATTTTTTCTGTTTTTGGTATTGAAAGTAACAAAATTTTCACTTACCTTCATATACAGTTAAAGTCGCATCGGCTGATACAGCATCACCAACACCATTCTCAGCTACGCATTCATATGGTGCATCATCACGACCAGCACGTACTGGTTCTATGCGTAATATGGATACACCGCCGGGTTGCTCCAGAACTGTATAACGAGATTGTGTGCCTGGAGAAGGAAATTATTGAAATTTAGGATTTAATTTAAAAATGGTTTTACAAAAAGAAAAAATAGGCAAACAGTTAAATATTTTATAAAAAATGGTATAATTAAATTCATTATTAAATTTAAAATTCCTTTGAGAACTCTTCAAATACATAAATTGAAAAATTAGATCAAGTAAAAAGTTCGTTCGGTTTTTTATTGATTTTTCTAAATATGATAACTTTGTGTACATTTATACGATTTATGTCAAATATGCGCCGTTTTGTTCGTAAACTTGTTGCCAAAGAGATGCCAACTTCATTCTACCCCTCTCATAGAAGACTGCGTCTCTATTGGCAAAAAACTCGGAGAGCCAATTTTCACACGCCTCTCTTGAGGCCAACTTCTCACCATTAAGCGCCATGGATAGGAAAAGATGGTAATCACTTGGTGTCAGGTCCGGACTACAAGGTAGGTGCATTAGGACCTCCCATCAGAGCTCCTGGAGCTTCTGGCACGTCACCTAAGACGTGTGTGTCCTGGCGTTATCCTGATGGGGAGCAGCTCGTAGTAGATGATTCCACCAAACACACAGCAAAACCTTCCTGACCGTCAATCCTGGCTTGGCCACCCTTTCCGCTGGCTCACCGCGTTTTAACCACGACCGATTTCGATTGACGTTGTCGTAAGTGATCCACTTTTCATCGCCAATTACCAAACGCTTCAGAAATGGGTCGCTTTTGTTGCGATCCAGCAGCGATTCACAGATGGAAATTCGGAACCATGTTTTTTTGCGTTAGTTCGTGTGGCACCCAAACATCGAGGTTCTTTTTGAATCCAAGGTTATGCAAATGGTTCCAAACGGTTTTCTGGCTTATCTTTAGTTCCTCAGCTAATAAATTAGTGCTCACGTGACGGTCTGTTTCCACTATTTCCATAATTTTATCGCAATTTTCGACGACAGGCCTCCCGACGCGTGGTGCATCTTTGACATCGAAATTACCAGAACGGAACCTAGCAAACCACTTTTGTGCTACACGTTCGTTTATAGTATCGGGCCCTTAAACTAAATTAATTTTTCAGCCGCTTTGACTGCTTTTTCGCCTTGATCGAAGAAAAATTGTAAAATATAGCGAACTTTCTCTTTTTTGGTGTCCATCTTTGACGAGCGCTCACAACGTACTGAGTCAATCAATCGAAAAACTGTCAAAGACAAACTTTTAGCGCGAATAAACACGTTTTCAGCGCCGTATAGTATGACATGCTGCGGCACGTGACATTAGTACTATGGACAATAACGCCATCTCTTAAATAAAATCCGAACGAACTTTTTACTTGACCTAATATTTTGTAAATACTTTTTATTTTTTATTTTTATTTCTCTTTATATTTTTTATGTATTTTCTAACAGCAATTTGAATTGTCATTTTTCTAAATTTTTTTTTTTTAAATTTTAAATTCACTTAAAATTCTATTTTCATGATTTAAAAAAATTTTAAATTTTCTACTTACCAGATACTTTCTTAGAATTCTTACGCCAAACAATCGATGGTGGTGGATCGCCACGAGCCGCACAATAGAAACTAGCCACGCCGCCTACACGTACACCCTGGTTTTGTGGTTTCTTGATGATCTCCGGTGGATCTGTTAAATAAAATAAAGAAGAAAAAATAAATTAGAATTGCTTATACATACAAACATACATAAAAACCTAGATTGCAGAAGATCGATGAAGAATCAAGCGACGGAGCTCACAAAGGCGCAAAAAGAGAGTAAAACGACGAGACGACGACGATTCGAAGCAACACGTAGAATGAAAAAATAAAAAAATTCCAAAGGTGCTTAATATGAGCGTAAAATGCTTTCCAAAAGGTAGATAGAAATGCAAAGAGTTCTAATATTTATGCGCAGCAAGAGGGGTGGCAAAATTAAATCCTTTTTTCAAACACAAGCTTTGGCTATGTACATATGTACATATTTCCGGTGTATGCGCAACTTTGAGCTGCGAAATAAAAATTGTGGGATTTTTTCCAATGTTTCCGCAAAATAAACGAGTATGGAACAAAGCGTAATGGATTGCTGGAAAAGAGCACGTAACCAGCTTTACCGCTAAGTCCCTAAACAAATCATAGGTATGTTTATTGTATGTGTGCGTGTGTGTATGTGTGTATTATATACAATATACATGCATAAATGCAGGTATGGCAAGTGCAATACGTATTATACGTGGATATGGAAAAATGAAAAATTAAAAAAAGAAAGGATTTTTTTAAAAATAATTCAAGTGTGTGCATGTGTGTGTTATTACTACCTAAGTTTATTGGTTTCGATGCAATGTGCGTTATGATAGGTCAGGCCGATTTTTACTATTCTCTTGTTATGAACTTTAAATAATAAATGCTAACAGCAATTTTTGCTGGTTATTGAAGAAGAATATTTCAATATCTCCTCATTTGAAGTTACTTTTTTATATTGGTTCTTGACATATGTATATGATGTTAAGTCGTGTTATGCTAAGTTGTACTAAGATATTGTCTTGTGTTATATTTTTATGCTATGTTATGTTGTGTTAAGTTATGTTATGTTTTGTTTTGTTATTTTACATTATGTTATTATGCAATCTAATTTAATGTATTTTTTTATGTTAAATAGTATTCTGTTATGTTATGTCATGTTATGTCAAGTTATGTTATGTTATGTTATGTCAAGTTATGTTATGTTATGGTATGTCAAGTTATGTTATGTTATGTTTTGTTTTGTTATTTTACATTATGTTATTATGCAATGTATTGTTATGTATTTTTTTATATTAAATAGTTTTCTGTTAAAATATGTTATGTTAAGTTATGTTATATTATGGTGTGTCAAATTATGTTATGTTATGGTATGTCAAGTTATCTTATGGTATGGTATGTCAAGTTATGCTATGTTATGTTTTGTTATTTTACATTATGTTATTATGCATTGTATTGTTATGTATTTTTTATGTAAAATAATTTTCTGTTATATTACGATACGGTTATTTCCCTTATGTTATGCTAAGTTATGCTCAATAAGGTTGTGCTATCTTATATTTTTATTTTAAGTAACGTTATGTTTTAAGTAATTTGTTATTATAACTGATGGGTTATTTACGGTATTATACTATGTTATGTTTTGTAATGCTGAGTTATGTTTTCTTATGTTGTTGTTATGTTATGTTAAGGTTTCTTTTCTAATGATACATATCTCAAAAGAAATTATGCTATGTAAAGCATTGTTATGTTATGCTGTGCTTTTATATTAGGTAGTGTTATGTTATGGTAAGATACGGTTACTCCTCTTATGTTTTGTGATATGTTATGTTATGCTCAATTAACCTTTTTGTTATGTTACGTTATAGTATGGTAATTCATGTTTATAGTATGGTAATTTGTTTATGGTGTTATCTTATGCTATGCTATGGTATGCCGGTATGTTTTTTATGTCGTTGTTATGTTCTATTAACGAACCATTTCCTATGATATGTTATCTGAAGAGATATTATATTATTTAATGTATTAGTATGTTATGTTAAGCTATGTTAAGTTATGTTTTGCAATGTAATAGTATATTTCCTTACGTTATGGTATGTTTTGTTATGCTAAGTTATATTGTGTTATGATATGTTAAGTTATTTTAAGTTTTGTGTGTGAAGTTACATTACATTATGTTAAGTTATGTTATGTTATGTAAATTTATGTTTTGCTTGCGGTGTTATGTTAAATGTTATGTTGTCCCGCAATATATTGTTATGTTACTTTATGTTTTTATGTTATGGAGTACTATGTTATCCTATGATATGAGTATGCCAAGTTATATTGTCTTTTTTATATTTTTGTGTTTTAATGTTAAAATATGTACTGATTATGCTATGCTGTGTTTGGTTTCATTTCTTAAGTTATATTATGTTAAGCTTGCAATATTTTTGTCATGCAATGTTATGTTTTTATATTAAGTGATGTTACTTTAACTTATGTTAAGTCTTCTCTTGTTATGTTTACTCAAAACATATTACATTTAATTTAATTTAATTTTTTCACTACTAGTTTGCGCTATCTCAGCCTTAAAGGATGCTTATAGGTATTCTATAATTCCACACTAAAGTAGTTTTCAAAGGCATATAAAAAAGAATACTGACTTTTTATGCCAATCGATGGTATGCATATATACGTGTATGTGACACATTCATTGTCGCCCACTTTGGCAGCTTTTGTTTACAGTGCGAAAATGCGCAAAAATCACGAAATGTAAAGAATATGCGCAAACACATACGAGTACATACATGTGAAAAATTTTACATACATACATATGTTATATGTTAATATATTTGGCTGGCAACGAGTATTCGCTGCATACGAATATATTAAATATATGGTATATAAAATTTTTCGCGCTGCGCTTGTCAGCTGAAATTTTTTATTAATAATTTTTATTAATATTTTTTCCTGTTTTTTTTTGTTATTTTTGCTTTTTTTACATTATTATTTTTACTTCTTGTTTATTGTTTTTGTGCCATTTATAGCATATCCTGTTGCTGGGTAAAATTTTGGTCGATTCGCCATATGTTTATGTCTGACTACATACGGATGTGAGAAACAGCATTTTTTTCCAATTAATGAATGAATTTTTAATTTTTTTTTCTTTACTGCAATATTAAAATTACATGTTATATTTAATGGAGTTCCTGTTTATTGTTATAGGTAATTGTATGTTATTGTTGTTTCCATTTGGTTTATTCACTTAAAATGTAAAATTAATTTTTCATGAACAAATATTTATGTGTTTATGTGTAATGGAAGTGAGAGTGAAAATAATTCGTATGTATGTACATAAATAATGTAAGCATATTTATTTTGATGAGTTGGAAATTGGCGGATGCTATAATAATTAAAGGGTTGGGTAAAAAACATAAGGGAGTGTAATTGATGGAAAATGAAGTGTTTCAAAAATTCAGAAAAAAGGCTTAGAGAATTATTAAATTGTTTAAACTAAAACTAGTAAATACATAAAAAAAATAGATAATCTGTATCAAAAATATTTTAATTAATTTTTTCCAGTTTTTTTTATTTTTTTTAAATTTACATATACTTTTTAAAGTAAATTTATATATTTAATTTAAATTTTTATGTTAAAATAAGCGCCGGAGTCCAACTAAGCAGCCCTTAAACCACTAGCCAACGAAGTAGAGAAATTTTCGGCACCGTCAACAACACTTTTCGTTATGCAATTCTTTTTCATTTTCCATATACATATGAATATAACCTCAGATACAACCACAGGGCTGTACCAAAACTTACGTGTTAGATATTGTATATATGGAAAATCCGAGAAATTTGCATCTGCAACATACAGGAACATTATAATTTCATTTGTTTACATTTTTTTTTAAATTGATTTAATTTTAAATTGCTATTATTATTGGTTAAGTTAATTTAAAATGTATTAGTTTTAATTTATGATTTGTAAACTAATTTATTTTATATTCATATACATATATGTAATACATATAGGTACATATGGCACTCTTATTCTCAAATTGCTTGTTTATTATTGAAATTCACATATGTATGTACATAGTATACATAACACACAATGTATTATGTATATGTATTATATATTATTATTAAATAAATTCATTGTTTTGTCCACTTGTTTTGATTTGCATTATCAAATTATATTAAATTAGTAAATTAGTTTTATTCATATTTTAATTAGCATTTTGTGTCTGGTGAGTTTCCGAAGGTTCGCCTTTAGCATATTGCTTTTGATTAATTCATTCATGTACACACACACATAATTGGAATGCAAAGCTTTGTTGTAGCCGATTTAATTTGTAAAGTTCATTAAAAAATAATATCATTATTTTGCCATTCAGTTTTTGTTTTTGATAAAATTAAGCGTTTTATGGCTTTTAAAGTGGTGTTTTAATTTTTTTTTAATTTTTTTTCTTTATTATTGCATTTTTTTTGTGCACTGACCTGAGTTTTTATCGAGGTTTTTATTGCCTCAGTGTTGACAGAGTTCTTCCCAATTATTTTTTTTTCTTTTATATAGATCTTAACTTAATTCTATAAAAATATGTATAAAATAATTATTTAATACAATAAACTGCCGTAATAATTATAGAATAAGTGCTAAATTTATTTGCTTTAGTTTAGGAAAAAACTAATTAATTTTAATTACATTTAATACGTTTAAATTATTATCACAAATTACTAGTAAAATATATGCTTAAAACATTATTTGAGTAAAATTTATTCATAGTAATATAATTGCTTATGAGGTATGCTGTTTCCAGTATATTAAAGTAACAACAATATATGGGAATTCTTTTTAAAATATATCGCCTTAAAATATCGGAATTAACTTTTGGGACCAATTTATTCGAAAAAATCTAATTTACTTTTGAATCGTTTGAGTTACATGAATACATATTATATGTAAATGTATCGCATCGAGATGCAATCGAGACTACTGTTCTAACAAGTTGTTTTGAAGTAAAAGCTATATTTATTTGTAGGATTTCCCACATACCATCAAATTACCCCTTCGAATTCAAGAGAGCGCAGTTTCTCCTCAAAGTATGCTTCAGAATAATCATAATAAAGCCCAAGGCCAAACTTTTGAGATAGACTTGAGAGAAAGTTGCTTCTCTCATGGCCAATTGTCTGAGGCCCGTGGAAAAAAATATCGTTTACAAAGATATACTGCGATAGATAAAGGATTATAGATAAAGAAGCTTTAAATCCCTACACAATAATAAAAAGTGTTATATTTATTTGAACTAAATATCTTAGAAACCAACTTAAATCTTTATTAAAGGCATTTCCATGCCAAATTGAGGTGCAGTTAAACTCTAGTGAAATGAATGAAAAACAAACTAAAATAAAATAAATTAAAATAAAATAAATAAAGTAAAAACATATAAAATAAACTAAGTTAAAAAGAAATAAAATAAAAATTAAATAAATAAGCTAAATTTAAATTAAATAATGTTAATCAAAATAAAATAAACAAAATAAGAAAATGAAATAAACTAAATTAAAATCAACTGGAAAAAACTAAAATAAAATAAAAAGAACTAAATTATATAAAATGAAATAAAGTAATCTAAAATTAATATAAAATAAAAAAACTAAATTATATAACTAAACTAAATTATATAAAATAGGAAAAAATAAAGTAAAATAAAAAGAAATAAAAAAAAAAATTAAAATAAAATAAAGTAAAAAGAATTAAAATAACATAAAATTAAGTAATATTAAGTAAAATAAAATACAAAAAAGTATAACATAAAATAAAGTAAAGTAAAAAAAATAATTTAAGAAACTTGGAATTAAATAAAATAAATTAATATAAAACTAAATAAATAATAAATTAAATAAAATAATAATTAAAATAAAATAATGTAAATTAAAATTAAATAATCAAAAAAATATAAAAGTAAAACAAAATAAATTAAAATGTATTAATATAAATTGAAATAAGATAACATACAAAAACTAAATTATATTATTATATTATTAAATAATACAAAATAAAAAAAAATAATAATAAAATAAAGAAAACTAAATTATATAAAATAAAATAGAGTAAAATAAAGTTAAGTAAAATAAAAGTAATATAACATAAAATAAAATAATTAATATAAGAAACTTGGAATTAAAATAAAATAACAATATGGAAAAATAGTAAGATTGATGAATAAAATAAAATTCATTATTATATAAAGAAAAAAAAATAACAAAATTAGAAATAAATAAAATGAAATGAAATAAAATAAATAAAAAATATATTTAAAAAAATGTTCAAAGTGTTAAAAAAAATGAAATTAGTTGGTTTAAAGCATAATAAAGTAAATAAAAATAAAATAAAATAACTTAAAAATAATCAAACAAAAAATTATTACAGTAAACTTGTTTCTCTTTTTCACCCATTTTCATGCTGTCGTCTCTATCTGTACCCAGCAAAAATTTATATTTTCATGTTGATATAAGTTACCTGCTCTATTTTATTATTAATAATTAAAAAAATTTTATTCTTTTTTTATGAAAAAGAGGAAATTGAAACTACTTTTGACTGCATCTTGGCAACCTCAATTGCATGGCAATTGTGCTTAAGTAGTTTGCCGCAACGCTTGCTGCTGCTATTGCAGTTGCATTTACAATGGCGTTAAAGGGCTGTAAGCCTGACACAATTTACCAGCTGCCATTACGAAAATTCTTTATAAATGTGTCCCTAAAGGTACCAACAGCAGCGGAGCAGTCAGAAGCAATGGCAGACGCGCACAGCATATCGATTTCTTGACATTGCAATGGAATTTATTATTGCTTGCACAATTTCGGCACACATATGCAAATACTAAAATATCACACACACACACACACAGTGACATACATAAGTGCACGCAACAACAGACTTATCACTTGGGTATACGATTGTGGTCGCATAAATTTTCGGCGACCCATAAAATGACGTAAAAAAAAAACGAAAAAAAAAATGTGGCAACTGGAAAAATCACATGAAGCATTGCTAATGCCAATCATGAGTACCAACTTGCCAGCATTGCAGCGAAAAACCAACTTATGTCGGGCTAGGTAGGTATGTAAGTATGTATGAGCGCATTTTTTCCCTCTTTATTTGCATAAAGATATATGGTGAGTTGCACCACCTGTGCACTCAGCATACATTTAGGAGCACTCTAGGAGCAAGCAGCATCATTTCGTCGTGCCATTGCCTTTACAGGTCATAAAATTATCTGCGGAAAAATTTAAAATAAATCAAAAATACGAAAAACGCTACTTTTTCATACATATTTTCTCGTTTAATTTCGCTAGCATACTTTTAGTTGCTCGGCTGGCGCAATGCAAATGTGACCGACAGAGAGTGTTGAGCGTTGAGCGTGTACGTGGTGGCATGCTGTCTGATCACCTGGCTGCCTGTTTGCCAACGCAGTTCTCGACCGTCTGTGGCGCAGCATACGAAATTGAAAAGTAAAGTGAAATATTTTTTATACTCGTATATACATATATATTGTAGGTGTATGTAAAAGCATGCATAATTTTAGGAACAGAAAAGTAGATCGTAAAAACGTTGAATTGATTACGAAACCGCAGCCAACAACAGCAACAGCCAATAGTGGAGGGGAATGGGTATGCCAAAATTTCAATTTCTAACCAAAGTAGTAGAATTTATACAATTTCTCCTACATTCTTTTTGTAATATATTTTACAAATATATTTTCATTATTATATTTTTTTCTCATTACTTTTCCTTTAGCGAGAACGAGTAAAAATTTTTAAGTAGCATGCTATAAATTGTATGCAAATATATATTTGCTCACACACACTCAAACAAATAAATCTACTTCGCCTGAACACCGTCCAAATATTTACCTACACGCATACATATTTGTAGGTGTATGCAAATCATATTTATCCAACATCTTCTGTAACATTTCATTTTCAATTTTGCATGATTTAACTGTGGTTTGTGGATTTTTACTCGCATTTTTCTGCATCTACATATTTTTTGGCAAGCAAAATACCTGTGAATGTGTTGGTTTAAGGGCAGCTTAACTTTGTGGTTATGTAGCGTGGTCAAATGTTGCGTGAATATTTTAGGTTAAATATATAGGTAAATATATATGTATAAGCGTATGTGGCTGTTTTCATTTGAAGTTCTTAATAAAACTTACATTTTGACTTTAAGAATTTTTTTTCATGCAAAAAATTCCTTTGGCAGTAGTTTAAATAGAAGTTAGGTAAGAAAAAAATATATATACACTCGGAGAGCTTGACCCTCCCTGCTGAGGGATGATCGTAGTTAGAAAATTCAACTTTCCACCGTTTTTGATATTGATCGAATCCTGGGTCTGCGAGTGGTATCACTGAATATTTTGAAAAGATTTTTTCAATGCTAGAAACCAAAGTTTTTGAGAAAGAACTTAAAACTGATAATACAATTTGAAGATTAAAAAAAGACCTTCGGCTTGAAAAATTTGATTAAACATTTTAAAAATTAATTTTATCATTCTAAGTTATAAAATTTATTGTTTCAATTTTCATTAATTTAATGCTTACATATTTGAAAATTAGTAACTAAAACGTTATTGCGTACTTTTAGATGTCCCAGAGTTTAATTGTGAATTATCTAAAAAGCATTGCCTACATTTAGGAGCTTTACGAATTTTTCCTTTAAATATCGGGCTTTTATTTTTATTTTAAAAAATTAATATTTTGATTCGATTACAACAATCGAAAACTCGTATTTTGTGTCTCCTTTAAATTTGAAGAGAAAATTTCAGAAATTTTAGGTGAAAAAAATATTTTTTCAGTTTATAATTTAATTCTCTGATACTAAAAAATTATTCAATATTATTGTAAATTTCAATTAAAATTGAGAAATCTGATTAAAAATTATAAGAATAATGATGCAAAATTTCATTGAATACTTTGAGGAATAAAACAGATAAGATATTTAACTTTTTTTTAATTATATTCGGGTTAAATAAGCAATAAATTACATATGTTTGAGCTTGATCTATCAACATTGTTAAAATGACATTCAATTAAAATCACATATTAAATTTAATTAAAATAAAATATAAAAAAATATTTAAAAAAATTTTTTTCTTTTTTTTTGATAATTCTGTAGAAAATTTTTTAGTAATATTTAGACATTGGACCCTAAAGGTTTCATGGATTTATGTCTCCTTTTCAAAATAATCATGCCGCACCGCCTAAAAATATACTTTATGCAAATCTAAAACATAAGATAATATTTCAAAAATTGTTTAAAAAGATGTATTGAGCATAATGAGAAGAATTCGACTAGATTTTGCCACAAAGCGGTAATGCACACCATATTAGAAAACAGACAGCAAATATTTTTCACTTAATTTTTCTTTATTAAATACAAATATTTTTTTTTTAATTGTATTTCTATCAACCATGTATATATAAATATATCTAGAAAAATAAATAGAACAGAAACATATTTTTGTATAATTTTCACACTCAAGAGCGCCAAAAATAAATAAAATTGGTAATTTCACAAAATAAAATAAAATAGTCGCTGAAAACTTGCTCCTACCAGTTTCCACTTAAATTATGCGAAATCGAAGTTGTTTCACTACTCCCCTTCCTCTTTGTTTATTTCTCCTTTCCTTTTCTTCTTATCAACATTTACACCATGCTTACCAATTTTCGATCATTGCCGCCAACCAAGCATTTAAAATTAAACTCACACACCCACACAAAAACACACACAGCCAATGTCGAATAAAGTGAAACGAGAAAATGCGCCGAAAATCAGACAAAAATCTACATAACGGAAAATACAAATACAAGATGCTGGCAAAGTTGTTCTCGCGCTCGTTACATGAAAAGGAAGGAAGAAATTGAAAAAATATCTTCGCTGGCACGAATTTCGCGAGGGAGAAATAAGGGGGAAAATTTAAAACACAATGGAGAACAGAAATCCTTATTTGCTGTAAACGCCGTTCGATTACAATCAATACAAACGCTTGATTGCGCGAATGGCGGTGATATCGCTGCAAATAAATGGTGTATGCATGTATATGTTTCCTTACGATAATGTGTTTGTGCTTGCGTAAATGCGTTGTATCACACATTTAAAGTGCGTGTTGCGCTTTTTTATTATTTTTGCTGCTTCTCTACTTGTGAACTGGTAATAAAGTGAAAAAGACTTGCAGTCGAATTTAATTTTGTTTTCTTTCTTTTTTGATATTTTAAATACATAATATATAAAAAATATATTGAACTAATATTTATTTTTACTATGTTAATTCCTTTTGACTTAAAAATTTAAAATAATTTTATTTAATTTTTAAATTTATTTTGTTTTATTATATTATTTTTATTTTTGTGTTTCACTTTTTTATTTCAGATAATTTTATTTTAGACATTTATTTTTGTTTTGCCGTTTTAAATTATTATTTATTTTAAATTTTTCATGCTTAAGTTAATTTTTTGCTGTTTTTTGCTTACTTGTTTTTAAATTTAGCAGATTGAGATATCAATTTATTAATTTTATATTTCCTCTTAATAATACTTTATTTGATTTGATTTGACTTATTTTAATTTTTTACTTTAATTAATTTTATTTTATATATTATTATTTTATATATATTATATTTATTATGTTTACTATATTTCTAATTTTTTGATTTGTCAATATTAAATTATATTTTTCTAGTTTTAATTTAGCTAATGTTTTTTCGCTTTTTCATTTAATTTGTTAAATTTATACATTTATTTTTTAATTCTTTTTATTACATTTGAATAAAATTAATTCAACTGGTCCAAGTATAGATAATTTTTTTGCCAGATCACGCCTGAGTCGTGTCAAGCTGTCATTTTATTTTTGTTCAGTATTGTTTGGCATTTCATCATGGAAATATTTTCATCTGAACAACGTTTACAAATCGTTCAACTTTATTACGAAAATTCATCTTCTGTATAGAATGAGTTTTGCGGGATTCGCTAAACTTATGGTCAACATAATTGGCCTACTGGGCGTACTATTCGCAATACCATCATCCATTTTGAGACCTAGCACTCTTTATTGAATAATATTCGACCGAATACCTACGACCAGCATGCAGTTGAGAAAATATAGCGGTCGTAGGTAAGAGTGTACACGAACACCGTAGAGTATTGATTCGACGCCGTTCGCAGTGACTCGGACTGACGTATGGAACGAATTGGGGCATTTTACGTCGAGATCTTAAATTGGAAGTGTACAAAATAAAGTAAGAATTGGAGCCGCTCGACTTTCTCAAGTAACAACAACGAACAACAAGATACGACGTTTTCGAGCCAATTTTTGTTCAGCGAGTTGGCCCATTTCTGCCTCAATGGGTATGTAAACAAGCAAAATTGCCGCATTTGGAAGAAATTCAACATTTGGTTTAAACAAGACGGCGCCACTTGGCATCCATCGCATCAGTCAATGGTTTTATTGGTTTTGGACCGGTCGGTTGGCTACCAATATCTCTTAAGTCTAAAGTATATGTGTTATTCGCCAGTCACCAGTCGAAATGCTCGAATGATTCATCGAAAATCGGACACAACGGGTGGACCATCTGAGACATAGACGCGACCAACATTTGAAAGAGATATCTGTAAAAAATAAATACCAAAGAATGTTCTTTGGAAGGATAATAAGCATTTCTCATTAAATATTCCATTTGTTGGAAAAACATCAACACGCAAAACTAGAAATTGAAGGAGGAGCTCGGCCGAAAATCGCTTCAGCGGTTACAAAGCGTCAATTATATATATTACCTATATATTAATTTTCTGAGCTTTTTTCTTTAAAAAATCTCGAAATGGATCACCCCTTATTTTTTATGGTAGTTCTTTTTATATAAATTAGTTTATTTGATTATATAAAGTAAAATTATTTCCTTTCTTTACATAACGTTATTTAATTTTTTTTCTATATCTTAATATATTTCATTTCATTTTATTTTAATTAACTAATTTTATTTCATTACTTTAATTTTCTTTTTAAATATTTACTTCAATTTAGGCATTTCTTATTTATTTATTTTTTTCTGTTGTTCCCTTTGCTTTTGTTATATTTTCTTATATTTAAATTTACAATATTTATTTTTTCATTTGAATTTAGTATATTTTCTTTGTTTAAATTTATCTTATTTTATCTTGTTTTATTGCATCCATTTTAAAATATTTTTATTTAATTTTGTTTTATATATTTTTTTAAATTTAATTAATTTTGATTTATTTTATTCAATTTAATTTATTTTAGTTTTATTTTATTTTGCTATTTTATTTAGTTTAATTTAATATTATTTTATTTTGCTTTATTTTTTAAGATTAATTTAATATTTTTCTTTTTTATATATAATTGAATTCAATTTATTTTATTTTATTCATTTTAGCTTTTAATTCTTTTACTTTATTTTATTTTGTTCAATTTAATATATTTAATATTTAACTTAATCTACTTCATTTAGTTTATTTTTCATTATATTTTAATTAATTTAATTTATTTTTATTATATTTTATTTTTTTTTATGATATCTTATTTTCATTTAATTCATTGCATTTTTTGTTATTCCATACATATTCGAAGGAAACCTTATTACATAAATGAAAAAGCTATTTGGCTTGTCATTAGTTATCAAAACTCTTTGAGCATAAAATAATGACATAATTATAAAGCAAACTAGCCAAAAATATGCTACATATATACAATTGATTTATTACAGCTTTTAGACTTTCGTCTATTTTTCCATATCGACTTTGCTCTATTTTTATTCATTTAATGGGAATATTCTGGCATAGAAAATTCAAAAATAATTGCAATTTTACCATTGCCCATATAACTATCTAGTATGTACATACATACACATAAAGCTATGCAAATTTTTGTATACACTCAATCAAATCAATTAAATGCAGTCTGTGTGGTAAATTTGTTAATTAGTTTTTGATGGAGTCATCTATGCAACTGCAAATATAATACATATGTATTTATGTATGTATGTGTGAGACTGCCATGAGCTGATTGAGAAAAGTTATGAAAATAATTCTATTAAAATATAGCCAATGGGCTAGATATGACAAACAATTCGAGCTTTAGCAATATAAAGTAGAAAATAAATAATTGTAAAGCTAATAGCACAGTTGGATAAACGTAAATATGAGTATATGTGTGTGTAGAGAGATAAGTGTGGAATTTTCTAGAAATATTTATTTACCAAATATATGTTTATGTATACGTTTTATTGTATGCAAGTTTATAAAGTTAAAGTAATATAGAGGAGTTTTTGTTTACTTTATGGTTTGCTGTAAGCGTATGTACGTGTATGTGTGTGATAGCTTTAATTGATATGCCAATTTGACAATACTTCAATGTAAAACTCGGTCTAAGCACATACATGTCCATACATATATGGAATTAGATATCTACAACAACTTCTATGTAAACAAATAACAAACAAATAATTTTATTTACTAAAAAGTTTCTGCTCTCACTCATGCATACGTACATATGTACCATAAGCTAAAAAGTATGCTGCCACTGTCATCTGGGTAAGCTAAATAAACTTGGAAATTTTTGCTAAAATTTATTTATTTTCAGTTTTGAGAAATATGAAGTGCAGAGAAGTCGAATATTTTCGTTACTGGCAGTGTATGTATGTGTGAGTGTGTGTGTGTGTGTGTGTGTGTGTGTGTGTGTGTGTGTGTGTGTGAGTGTATGCAATGAATATTTGCATTTTCTTGGCATTAGTAATTTGAGCACCCGTACGACAGTTGAAATAACAGGCAGTAAGGCTTATTTGGCAGATACTCGGGATTATTAGAGAGAGTATACGAGTACCATGAGATTTTCTAAATGCATATTTTTTAGGCTTTCGGAATTTTTTATTTAATTGCTACATAAAATTGAGATATTTTTTTGACAACTGAACTGCATGCATCCATTATTATTTAAAGAACTATTTTGGTTACTAGTTACAAAAAAAAAAATAAAATATATTTCATCTACTAGAAATAATTTCTTCTTATTACATACTCTTTGGCCACCATAATTTGGTAAAAATAAATATGTTAATTTTGTATTTGTGAATTTTTTCGACAGCGTTTAGCTTTGACTATTCGTAAAATGCTTATTTGTATATTGCCAATAAATTTCTCTAGTATGTTTTTAGGCGTTATAGCTCTAACATTTCTCAGTTAACTCCATATTGGATTTTTTTTTTACTTTTTTATTATTTTAAAATTATTTTCAAATGTTATTTAAAACTTTTAGATATTTTTTATTTTTATTTTTATTTTTATTTTTATTATTATTTTTATTTTTATCATTGTATTATTTAAATTGCATTAAATTCTGTTTAAATTAAAAAATATCTACAAGTCTGCTTTATGCTATATTCTGCAAAAAATTTTCCCTAAAATTGCAATACGCCTGTTGCTATGCTTGTAAATTATTATTCGCATGATGTCTTATGAATTCTAAGAAATACTTGTTAAACAAAAATAAAAAAGATATTAGTTGAAAAAAGATAACACGACAAAGAGATGTAGAAGAAGAAAGATCAAAAGAAAAAATGCAAAAAAAAAAAACAAAAGAAAATTGACAGACTATTTTCGCACAAAACTCGTTTCCGCTGGAGATCCATACATCCATTTATACATAAACAACTAGGAACGCTTAACGAAAATATCCCAATTCTTTTAACGTCACGTCAAAAATCGACTAACCCCATTTTTATTTCAATAATAATCTTCTAACCGATATTACTGAATTTTAAACTGAAGTCAGCTAACAAAGTGGAATTTTGTTGTTGTTGTTGAATTTCAATTTCACCCTCGAAATATTTATTCTAGCTTATTTTGTTTTTTAGTGCAATTTGTGTTCAACTTTTCAAAAGTCAAAGAGCATACACTTCATATTTTACTTAAGTGCACACATTCATGTGTATATGTAAACATATTTCTGGCAAAAAGTATTTTTTTGTTTCACTGCTGTAATTCGTAATAAATTTCCACTCTCATATTTCCTGTCGGTCTGCTATTTACCTTTCTAAAGAACACTCCCACACTTATACCCTCATACATATTTATTGCTTATCAATAGCCCTGTTGAACAAGTATAAGCCTTCAATACTTACAATTATCCCATATTTGTATGTATAGTATATGGTACATGTGTATATGTGTACATTTACCAATATTTTGCCATTTAATTTAGGCTTCTATTTTCCCCAGTTACTTGCAAAAATTGGGAATTGCTCAATTTTCTAGTAATTTGTATGAAGATTAAATCGAAATCCATTTCAAGTAGTCTCCTTTCAATTTATGTAAGTTAAGTTTTAAGGTATTTATTGAAAAAAAAAAATTATTTTATACTTTAATAAACTCAAGCTTGGCTAACCTGTGCGTGGCATGAAATTTGAATTTTAGTTGTTTTATAATTACTATATTTATTCATTTATTTTTAATGTCGATTTGCTTATTTTTCCTCAACTAACACTTCTACTACTTACTAAAATAATACAGCTTTCACCGGTTGATTTTTGATTGCAGTAATTAAGTATTTTCTTCAGAAATTTTTTAATTAATTAAACACTAAATCTGAAGAAATCTCAAAGTTTTTAATTAATTAAATAATTATTTCAGTTGTCATTTTGCATGCTTCACACTTTTGAGTGTATGAATTAAATACCTTTTAATTATAAGCAATGAAGCATTTAGAAAATTTGCAAATTAAAATATTTTCTTGCCTAGACATTTCAAAATTCTTTAATAGCTTTCGTAAGTACATGCATGAATGGGTAATGACATAATAAAATGAAATTTCATAAAATAACAAGCAAAACAAACAAAGAAATAAAAAAATAAAACTGAATCAAAAGAAAAATTCAATCAAATCATTCGTAAAAAATTAGTCTGAAAAATAATAAAAAAAAAAAAAAACATTAAAACAAAATAAAATGAAATAAAATAAAATTAAATTAAATATAATAATAATAATTATCTAAAAAATTTTAATTAATACAATAAAATGAAATTATACAAAATCAAAATAAAATAAAATTCCAAAAAATATATGATCTGAAACAGTTCCATGAAAACTACAACCCAAAACCAATTAAACATAAAAAGGATATGTTAAAATAAAAAAAATAGTTTAATAAAAATTTATTTAATAAAATAAATAATATAAAATAAATTGAACTAAAATAAAATTGAATAAAATTGAACAAAACAAATTAAATAAATAATTGAAAAAAAAAAAATTATTTTATTAAAATAAATAATACAAAATTATTAAAATAAAGCGAAACAAAACAAAACAAATGCAAATAGAATAAAAAGCAAAACAAGTTAAATAATTAATTGAAATAAAATAAATAAAAATGTTCCATAATATTATAAAATAAAAAAAGAATAAATAACATAAAACTTATAAACTAATATAAAATACAACAAAATAAGAAATAAAATTCTATTATATGAAATAATATAAAATTTTATCATAAAATAATATAAACTTAACAAAATGATATATTTTAAATAAAAATAATATTGACTAAAATTAAATTAATTTAAAAGTCAAATCAGATTGAGTTAAATCATAAACTAAAAAAATAAAATAATTTAAAAAATTGCATTTTAGATAAAAAAAAATAAGTGCAAACATAAATTAAAATAAAATAAACTTAATTAAATTAAACTATAATTGTAAACATAAAAAATAGATTAAGTAAACCAAAACTGCTTATTAAAATAAAACGAAATAAAATAAGAAATAAGACATAATAAACAATATATACTAAGACTTAATAAAATAAAATTAAAAAAATAAATAAATGAAACAAAATTAAATAAAATTTTTAAAACAAACTGTATTAAATCAAATTTAATTACGCTAATTAAATTGAATTGAAAAATAAAATTAAAATAGCAAAAGACCGTAAAAAAATAATATAAAGAAAATTTAAAAAATATACTGTTATCCATTTGATGGTTTCAAAAGTACAGGACTGTATTTTGACATCTGTCAAATTTAACTGTCGGACCAAACATGTTTTGTTTTAGTAATCAATCAATCATTTATGGAAATGGATGGTCTAACTACCTCACGACGTGTTAAATTATAGTATATGTGCATATAAATATACACGTATATATATATATCTATATATATATATATATTCTAAGCCGCCCCCGAGCAGCCGGTGGGCTTTTATGAGGAACTTTTGTTTCCTGTCAGACATACCTAAACATGGAGGGCTTATCATTCACTACCGAGGGGTACCCGAAAAAATAATTTTGGTTGTTGGCTTAACAAAAGCTCAAGCACTGACCTTTAAAATGGCAGTTTGCATAACTCCCCGTTCGACTATAGGAAGTTATAATTAACTTTCTACCCCTTTCTGCTTAAGGCTGCAAGTAAAAGCAGGCTCTACCAACGTACGAAACGAAAATTGAAATTCTTCTCATAAATTTTACCATATATATGAGTATATACATACATATTAGGTGAGGTAAAAATTTCGTTCGGTTTTTATCTAAGAGATGGCGTTATTGTCCATAGTACTAGTGTTACGTGTCGCATCATGTCATACTATACGGCGCTGAAAACGTGTTTATTCGCGCTAAAAGTTTGTCTTTGACAGTTTTTTGATTGATTGACTCTGTACGTTGTGAGCACTCGTCAAAGAGGGACACCAGCAAAGAGAAAATTCGCTATATTTTACAATTTTTCTTCGATCAAGGCGAAAAAGGTTCCGTTCCGGTAATTTACATGTCAGAGACGCACCACGCGTCGGGAGGCCTATTGTCGAAAATTGCGATAAAATCATGGAAATAGTGGAAACAGATCATCACGTGTGCGCTTATTTAATTTCTGAGGAACTAAAGATAAACCAGAAAACCGTTTGGAACCATTTGCATAACCTGGGATTCAAAAAGAAGCTCGATGTTTGGGTGCCACACGAACTAACGCAAAAAATCATGATGGACCGAATTTCCTTCTGCGAATCGCTGCTGAATCGCAACAAAATCGACCCATTTCTGAAGCGTTTGGTGACTGGCAATGAAAAATGAATCACTTACTACAACGTCAAGTGAAATCGGTCGTGGTCGCAAAACAGTGAGCCGGCGGAAACGGTGCCCAAGCAAGGATTGAGGGCCAGGAAGGTTTTGCTGTGTGTTTGGTTGTTTGGTGGGATTGGCAAGGAATCATCTACTACGAGCTGCTTCCTTATGGTCAAACGCTCAATAAAAAAAACCGAAGGAACTTTTTACTTGATCTAATATATTGGTTTTGTATTACGCACTTCATTATAGGAGTGTTTCAAACCAAGTATATACGAGTACATAAATCTTCAAACAATATACAAATATAAATAAGTTATTTGGTGATATATTTTTTTGTACAAAAATAAATTAATTAAAACATTTTAATGAAAAATCTGCCAGTCCAAGAAGAATTAATGCAAAGAAAACGAGAAAAATAAAGTAAAAAATATTTATAAAATTGACACATACAAACTCACATGAATCCATGAAAACATATATGATATATATGTATGTAAATATATTCTCATGACCAACACACACACACATTGCTGCAGCTGTCATGTGGCCGACGATGCACTAGCCAAAGGCTGCCGTCCAGCGGCAGTGACAGTAAAAAGTTCATATAACCAGCGGCCAACAGCCGCAGAAATAGCTTGGCGCACTGCAGTTCTTATATGATGTCCAGGCAATAAAAGCAAATATGTATGTAGGTATACATGTATATGAGTGTACGCATAATAAAAACATCCTTAAAACACAAACATACCTACAACAATCAATCTATAGCAGTAGAGCAGGCTCCGAATCTACGCCAGTTATACTATATACCATATGTGAAAAACACTATTTGTATGTGCGTGTGTACACGTACATATATGCTATATGTTGCTGTCTAAATGTCTGTTCAACTGACAACAACAACATAACATTGTCTGTCTATATGACATAATACTGCAATGCTCGAAGCTCATCTTTCACTCTTTAGTTGTTGTTCTTTTTTATTTTTCTTTTTTTTTTGCTGCTATTTTCATCGCATAGCATGTTGTAGCATACTTTACGGCGCACTGACTGTAAGGCATATCACTCTGTCTACTGCAATCATCATCAACAGCAGCAGCAGCAGCGGCAGCATCATTATCTTATGCATCATTGCAATTTTAACATTTTATTGCGCTTTTTTGTTTGTTGTTGTTGTTGTTGTAAAAGGAACAAATGTAATTTACAAGCGTCAAATGGTTGTTGCGACGTGCAGTTTGTAATAAATATATGCATAAATGGAAAGAGTAATATATGAATATATATATATATATATATATATATATATATATGGGTGTACATACGTGTATGTATGTCAGGGTAAGTTATTTTCAATGGCAACTCACTCTGTACATTTCATTGTTAATGATTTTCTTGCGTCTCCTACGATACCCTCAGTTATGCAAGTATGTATGTATGTGTGTATGTATATGCATGCATATGACACATATGAGTGTTCTTATGAGTAAATAAATGAACAGCTGCGGTTTTTGTGAAAAAATACAATTTATGCATTGCACTCTTTGCGATATCACAGCGCGCAAAGAGTTTTCTTTTATTCATTTTTATGCAAAATATAATTAAAATTAAAGTCTGAAATGTTGATTAATTATATACGCAAAAAGTGGTATGTAGAAATTTCAAGCCAAATGAGTTTTCATCAATTCGTATATGAAATGATGAAAAATTTTTTTCATCTTGTTTTTTAATATTCATTAAAATTTTAGGTTTCCTAAAACGCATTAAAGTGATCTGCTACTAAAGGAAAAACTTTCATTAAAAAAACTCATATGTTTTAATTCATTAAATAATTCAAAAATATAATTAAATCTTTTTCTCCTAACATTCACATTGCAGAAAAATGTATAACTTTTTTATTACAAAATTCAAAAAATGGTTTTTAATCATTTTAAAATGAGTTAACATAAAAGAAATCTCTTACATAAAAAACTTAAACAGTTTTTGAAATATAAAATATTTCTAAATCCAATTTTTTCTGCTCAACGGTATGCAACTACTTTTTTATAAAAATAAACTCAAGACATTTTTAAAGCAAAAAAAAAAAAAAAAAATAATATTTATATGTCGCTTTTAAAAAAGACAATTAAATTCAAACAATGAAAAATATACCAGCAATATTAGAGATAATTTTTAGTTTCGTACCAGTAAAAAAAACAAAATGAAATAAAAAAGAAAAAAATAAACTAAAAATATTTCTCATTCAGCCCGAGTTAAGCTGATTAAAATTTTGCAAAAATAATTCAACTAGAAATTTGCTATTAAATTTACACTTTATACCTTCATATGCGGTTATGCAATGAAGCAAGCATACAAATTTTTTCTACGTAAATGAACTTAACAGTTATTTAATTAGAAAGATATATAAAAAAAAAATGTTTCGGAAGTGTATGCATTGCTTTTTTGCTTGGTTTGCTTCATAGACTTTTTCAATTTCTTAAAGGTGTAGTATGTGTTTATATATACATATTTCGCTCAAATGCATTTCAATTAACTTAAATAAATATTTTTTAAAAAGGTTAAAATATTAAAAATTAATAGTAGAGCAAAGAATATGTTGAGGCTTTCAATTTCAATGCTTAAATTTTTGGAAAGTTGCTCGTACTGCTGGAGTCTAATTAATAGGTGAATTACATAAAAATTTAATATTCTTTAAATTAAATTTACTTCATAAGAAAGATATAGCCTTTTAATTAATTTAATTTTTCCTATTTATTACATTTCCAATTTATATATTTTCCTATTATTTACATTATTATATTTTTTATTATTGTTTATTTTCTTATTAGATTTTATTTTGCGACCTATTTATTTAATTTTTTAATTTGTTTTACTTCATTTAATTTATTTTATTATATTTTATTTTGTTTTACTTAATTTAATTTAATTTATTTTTATTTTGTTTTACTTTATTTTGTTTTATTTTATTTAATTTAGTTTAATTTAATTTTATTTAATATGTTTTAATATGATTTAATTGAATTTACTTTTGTTTTATTTTATTTACTTTAATTAATTTTATTTAATATAATTAAATTTAATTTAATATAATTTAATTTAATTTTATTTTATTTTATTTTATTTTATTTAATTTAAGTTAATTTATTTAACTTTATTTGATATCATTTAATTTAGTTTATTTTATTTTAATTGAATTGTATTTTATTTTATTTTATTTTATTTTAATTTAATTTATTTTATTTTATTTTATTTCTTTTTATTTTATTTTATTTTATTTTGTTTTATTATATTTTATTTAATTTATTTTATTATATTTTATTTTGTTTTATTTTATTTTATTTTATTATATGTTATTTTATTTTATTTTGTTTAATTTTATTTAATTTGGTTTAGTTTTATTTTATTTAACATCTTTTAATATGATTTAATTTAATTTACTTTTGTTTTATTTTATTTACTTTAATTTAATTTTATTTAATATAATTTAATTTAATTTAATATAATTTAATTTTATTTAATTTTATTTAATTTAAGTTAATTTAATTAACTTTATTTAATATGTTTTAATTTAGTTTTTTTTTTTAATTTAATTTTATTTTATTTTATTTTATTTTATTTTATTTTATTTTATTTTATTTTATTTTATTTTATTTTATTTTATTTTATTTTATTTTATTTTATTTTATTTTATTTTATTTTATTTTATTTTATTTTATTTTATTTTATTTTATTTTATTTTATTTTATTTTATTTTATTTTATTTTATTTTATTTTATTTTATTTTATTTTATTTTATTTTATTTTATTTTATTTTATTTTATTTTATTTTATTTTATTTTATTTTATTTTATTTTATTTTATTTTATTTTATTTTATTTTATTTTATTTTATTTTATTTTATTTTATTTTATTTTATTTTATTTTATTTTATTTTATTTTATTTTATTTTATTTTATTTTATTTTATTTTATTTTATTTTATTTTATTTTATTTTATTTTATTTTATTTTATTTTATTTTATTTTATTTTATTTTATTTTATTTTATTGTATTTTATTTTATTTTATTTTATTTTATTTTATTTTATTTAATTTAATTTAATTTAATTTAATTTAATTTAATTTAATTTAATTTAATTTAATTTAATTTAATTTAATTTAATTTAATTTAGTTTTATTTTATTTTATTTTATTTTATTTTATTTTATTTTATTTTATTTAATTTAATTTTATTTTATTTTATTTTGTTTTTTTTAAGTTTATTTTTTAATTTATTTCATTTTACGCTACTTATGTTTTTTTATTTTTTTATATTTTTAATTTTTATGTTCTTTTGTATTTTTATTTAATTTACTTTACTGTGTTTTAATTCATTTTATTTTTAATTGTGATTTATATCATTTAATTTTATTTGTCACCTTTTTTAAACTGAAGCGACAACTTTAATACCGAAATTCAATTTCTCAAATTTACACATGACCATCCATAAGCTGCGAAATCATTAATAAAATGAACTGGCGGTCGTGCCAATGCCAAACGTCACGAAATAAAATGACATTTTAGGCGCAAACAGCGAAGACCAAAAAATTTTAAAAAGAACTAAATTCAGAAAATGAAATCTAACTAATGGTCTGCCTATCTGCCACGAAAGACTAAACGCAAAGCCACCAGCATAAGTTCAGAATGTCAATTGTAAGCAAAACGATTCATCAAATACGTTTTGAGGGCAACACTTGTGACCAACAGCTGGAAAGAAGAGGCTATCAAATAAGGGTCATTAGGCCAGCAATTTGAAAGTAGAACATGTTGTGACATAGAGATACTTGCTGGCTTGAAGGTATATACTTTCAAATTAAGTTGCTACGAAATAGTGGGCACAAAAAATATTAGAAAGAAAAATAAAATTAAATGAAGTAAATAAAAATAAATAAATAAAAATAAACAAAAAAATTTCTCTCAAATATTCAAGGTTCAAAACCTTCAACGAGCAGTATACATATACATAGAGATTTTTTTACTAGGGTCATTCACTTTAATTGCCACCTGAAAATTACTTAGAAAGTATAAGCCTGAAATATACTACCCGACCGTATATAAGCGGTAGATTCTATAGCTAAGTAAGAACTGCTGCGTATGTAGTAGCAGTTGATCATAGTGATGGCTGCGCAGCTTCACGCCTCACCCACCAACCACTAGCTCAGCCGCCGAGCATATAAATGATGGCAAAAATTGTTCATCATTAATCAAAATTAGAAACGTGGCCAAGCGCAAAAACTTTTCCACAAGCTCTAGTCAAAGCAAAAGCAGGAGTAACAAATACTACCTGTATATACTCTGCATACATTTAGGCGCAGCTACTGGCTATTAAGCGTAAATTTTGTATTAGATTAACACCAAAGCTATGAAACATGGATATGCATGAATTACGAGCACTGAGCTCAATCAAAACGAGATAGAAAGAGAAGAGCAAGAAAAGTAGGCGAAGAGCGGGTGGAAGTGTAAGCGGAAGCAGAAGCTTTTACGATATTTATTTACATACAAACATTTTTGTATAAAGCAATGTATGCAGCAGGAAGTGTGGCAGATTCAGGTTGGTTTGAGTAAATTTATGGTTGAATTAATTTGCTGTGGCAGAGTGCAAAAAAAGAATTAAATAAAGTGAAATACAAAAAAAAAAATACAAAAATAAAAATAAAGCCAGCATTTACCTGCCAAATAAGTATGTGTGGGTTTGTAAATCTGCAGAGATTTGAATTTTTTTCAGCTTCTAGTTTCAGCATTATTTTACCAGTATGCCGCTGCAAGTTATTACAAACACATATATACATATGTGTATATATATGCATACTAATTATATATAGTTCATGTGCCGGCGATTAGTGCACACATAGGTATATACATTTGTATATGCTACTTTTTGATAAAATTAATTGTTTTTGAATTGCGTATATTTACTTTGGTCGAGTAGTATTAATTGAAATTTCACCTGGGGAACCGCTAAACGGAATTGCTGCCGCAATATTAGATATTTAAGCTTTCAGGTGAATAATTTATCAAGATTTGTGTGGCTAATTTTTTGGCTATTTCTTTAATTACACTATTTATATTTCTGACCATTACGTAGTAAGCCAATGAAATAGACAGCAAAAAAATCCGTACTAATTATTTTCAGGAAAAAGAATTTTTACATTTTTTTTTTATTTTCCTCAAATCAATTTGAATTAATTTTGATTATATTAATTTAACTTATTTTTCATTTTATTTATTATACTTAATTTTATTATTTTTCATTGCACTTCATTTTTGAATATTTTATTTTATTTCAATTTACAATATATAATTTAATTTTATTTAGTTTTTTCATTACATTTTATTTTATTTATTTTATTTCATTTTATTTCTTATTATTTAATATTTTTAGTTAGTTTTATTTTACTTAACTTCACTTAATTTATTGCATGTTATTTTATTTTATTTATTTTTCATTTAATTAATTAATTTATATCTTATTTTTTTATCCCATTTAACTTTTTTACAATTTTTTTATTTTTATTTATTTAATTTTTTTTAATCTTATTTTATTTAATTATATTTCATGTCTTTAATTTTTTTATTTTTTTATTTTATTTTATTATATCTTATTTTATTTCATTTAGTTTTATTCTCCTTTATTTTTTTGTTTTTTATATTGAATGTTTATTATTCCATTTTTATCATTTATTTTATTTGATTTTATTTAATTTAATTTTTTTTATTTAATCTTTTTTTTATTTTATTTTATTTTTTGATTTTAACTTTTATTATTTTTTTGCATTTTATTTTATCGGATTTCAAATAATTTAAAAATATTGTCCTTGATTGTAGTTTATTTCACTTTATTTAGTCATATTTCATGTCATATTATTTTATTAAATTCCTATGCCTTTTATTTAATTTAATTTAAATAATTTAATTTATATTAGTTGCATTTTATTTGATAATTATTATTTTTTGTTTTAATTTAATTAATTTCATATTATTTTAATTCATTTTGGTTTATTTTGCGCCACTAATTTTGGTGTTCACACACACTCAATTAGCTGAACTAATTGCATACTAAGCTAATAGTAATTAATAGAAAAACTCAATTGGAAAAATTGAATAATTTCCATTGCTTAATATGAATATTACACTTTTGTACTCAGCTTTAGAATGCAGATGTATATGAACTCGGAAGCTCTATATGAACTCGGAAGCTCTATATGAGCTCGGAAGCATAATTTAACAAATGTCTTCTTCAGGCTTCGCTGCTGTTATGGAGAGCATTATTAAATTGAACTAATCATAAAAAATCATTTTTTTTAACTCCTTTTTCTTATGTTTGTGTTCTTGCTTATCGAACATGTTAACTCTCAGTTAATTACAAATCACCAACAAGGTGTTTATATACATATACCTATATAATATATCGAACATGTTAACTCTCAGTTAATTACAAATCACCAACAAGGTGTTTATATACATATACCTATATAATATATAGGTGTACCATATATAATTGACGCTTTACAACCGCTGAAGCGATGTCAACTGATCTAACTACGTAGTACATATTTGATCAATAAATTAACTGCTGAATTACTCTCAATTAGCTAATTGAGTGTATGTGTGAGCAATCTTTAAAATAAATTTTCTAACTTTTTATATATTTTTTCAAAATGTTTACCACTGTTATTGTACAAAAAGAACTATCGACTAACTAACTAAGAGAAAAATTCAAAACAACAAATATTTAGCTGCAACAACAAGTCAGATATCTTTAAAAAATTATTTATTTAATAAAACCCACTCTTTATTGGATCACTCGCAATTTTTTATGTAAAATATTTAATACCGTACCGAATAATCATCATCATCTAATAATATTAGCACAACAATGATTGCTGCAATGTGCAAATGCAATTTAATCTTTTTGCGCTTTAATCCCTTTTCTCAGTAATGCAACTCCCTGGCGAGTAGTTAAATCAGTTAAGCACTTTACTTAGAGCGGGAACTTTGCATGCGAAACCTTCGACTTGCAATTCCATGAATAACACTAACCCTTCTCGATGCATTTCACTAAACTAACAACAACAACAGCACAAACAAATCAAATAATAAGCAGCTTACCACAATAAGAAGAAAGAAGAAAGTATATAATATAATCCAATGAAAATTGTAGCTTTGGGGGGGGGGGGGGGGGGAACTCACGAGCAGCAACCAAGCCAATTTTATCAATTTCTTATGATTTAAGTGCACCCGCAAAGAAGTCAATACAGTTGAAGTAAAGAGAAAAATAAAATAGAAAAAGAACTGAATAAATAGAGAGTGGCAAAAAAGCAATAACGAAATATAATAACAAATAAACGAACTAACTTTGAGGTCAAAAAGTTATCTATTTTGTGGTTTAATTTGCGAACCAACCAAATTGAAGATGAAGAAGAAGAAAAGTTGAGAGCTAACCAACCCATTCATTCAACGATATTATTAACCAACTCAATGTAGGAGAGTATAAAACACACACAAGTCGGTTCGTGGCATCACAATCATAGATAACATTCATGCTGTTGGCAAAATACGACAGTATGAGTAGTGCCGGATGGCAACCTGCAGCTTCTACGCCACGTTACGTTACGTTCCACGCAAGGAGCAACTTTCAAGTGCAGCTCAAAATGAAGCAGTCTTCGCCATGAAGCGGCCAGAGCAAATCGGTGAGTTGTATTTGAATTAGAGTGCATGTTGAGTGCTGAGTATTGAGCTTGTTAAGGCACCAAGCTTGACTGTACGAGCTGCAAACACAGTAAATTGTGAAATGAAAACAAACTAGAAAAAATATTAAAAACAAAAATATAAAATTTTTTTGTTTCACAATTAAGAGCATCAGCAACATGGGTGTAAGCTAAGCTTGAGGTTGATATACTTGTTAATAATTACTAAGTTGTTGCGGTTGCGCGCAAACTAAAGTTTCTAGTAGCAAAATATTACTCCAGTGCGATGAAATTGGTACGTGAAGAGTCGCTATATTTATAGAAAAATAATATCAGAATTTACAAGTGGCATTAGTTTTGAAAAAAAAAAAAAAAAATGGAAAAAAATTAATAGTTTAAGCGATCCTTGACTTCATAGTTTGTAATAGATATTAAATTATATTTGTAGATGTTAAAATACTGCGGCATGAAGTGAATTTTATTAAAGTTGTATGGTAGCTCGTGTTTAATAATACAGAGATGATAATAGCTAAAAAAATAATTAACAAAAAAAAAAAAAAACTGACAATAAATAAAAAGCATACAAATTAAATTTGATTTAAGCCAAAAGTTTGGGTTCACAACTAGCTTATTTAATATACATATAAAAGTTATATTCTTCCATTTCATTAATTTAATTTTTCTTTACTTTATTTTTCTTTAAATCATAAGATTTTATTGTAATTTATTCAATATAAATAAATTAAATTTAACTTTATTTTGCTCACCTAAATTTAAGTCTATATATGTTTTTTGTTTATTTATTTCTTATTTTTATTAAATTTGATTTTACTGATTCTTTTGATTATTTTCAAATATTTCGGAAATAAACCAATTATAAAATTATGTTTTTAATTTATTTTTTGATTTGGATTTGTTTTATTTTAATTTTTTTTATTTTAATTCACATTATATTTATTTAGTTCACTTTGTTTAATTAAGAATATTTTCATTAAACTTTGTTAATTTTACCTCAACTTAATTTATTTTATATTATTTCTACATTTTTTTTAAATTTATTTTATTTGATTTTCTTCTATCTTCTTTTATTATATTTTATTTTATTTTATTTTATTTTATTTTTTTTATTGTATTTTATTTTATTCTATTGTATTTTATTCTATTGTATTTTATTTTATTTTATTGCATTTTATTTTATTTTGTTTTAATTAATTTTATTTTACTATATTTTATTTCATTTTATTTTATTGCATTTTATTTTATTTTATTTTGTTTTCATTAATTTTATTTTTCTATATCTTATTTCATTTTCTTTATTCTATTTATATTTATTTGATTTTATTTTATTTATTAATTTTTTTAATTTGGAACATTTTAATTAAATTTAGTTTATTCTACTTTATTTTATTTAATTCATCTTATTTTATTTTCGTAACTTTTTTTAAATTTATTTTATTTTAATTTATTTCTTTTATTTTATTACATTTTGTAATATAGTTTGTTTTATTTTCTTTATATCATTTTATTTAGGCTATTTTATTTTATTTTATTTTTTCTGATTATTTTGTTTGTTTTATGTTATTTTAATCATTTAAAATATTTAACACCATTTGACGCTTTTTGGCTTCATTTTGCTTTATATCTCTCAAGCTCTTCGATTGTATTTTGTTTTTTCATCTAAATAATAATTTTTTTCCTAGTTTACTTAATTTTACTTATTAATATTATTTAATTATTTTATTTTAGTTGATTTTTTCTATTATATTTTATTTCACACTATTATATTTTGTTTAATTATTATGTTTTCATAATAAAGTTATTTTTTTTTATTAGATTTTATTGTTTTAAAACTTATTATTTTTTTTATTTTCTTTTTAATTAAATTAAACTAAATTATTTTATTTTATTCTTATTTAAATTAAGGGGTTAGGGGTAGTCAGAGGCACGAAAAAATGAGAATTTTCAGTATTTTTTTTTTGCTATTAAATAATTTTTACAAAAGTAGTGATATGGTATTATTAAACAATGTTTTGACTTGAAGTCACGAAAATTTCGAAAAAAAAAAAATTTATTTCCGAAGTTACAGCTGTCTGTGTTAACCCAGTTCCAAAAAAAGGTCCTTGCGGTGACAATCATAAGTCCTTGGAGATTCATCTGAAATCAATCGGATAAAAAAAAATAGTTTTATAAATAAATAATCCTGGGCCTGATCGAAGGATTTTATTTTTTTTCAAAAATTAACAAAATGGCGGCCTCAGGAAATTTTTTTCTAGATTTTTGGGAAAAAATCAACAGTTAATTGGTCTTAAAAAATCGAAATTTTTCAAAAAAAAAATCCTTCGATTTTTCCCGAGTTTATTATGTATTCTAAAAGCTGTATAAATTTCATTAAAATCAACTGAGCGGTTTTCGAGTTACAGTTGTCACCAGTTCAAAAAACATAGTTTTGAGAAAAACGCGTTTAAAGTTTCACACTAGCGCTTTGAAAGGCCCGAGCTCTCTTTGTTATTTGTCGAATAACTTAAAAACGAATTATCGGATTAACTTGAAATTTTCAGAGATTAGTTTTAAGATATTATACTTAACGAAAATGCAAAAAAAAAAATTTTTTTTTTGAAAATCCTGACTACCCCTAACCCCTTAAATTAAATTTTTTTATTTTATTTTTATTACATTTATTTTGTTTTGTTCTTTCGTTTTAAATTATTGTGACTTGCTTATTTCCTTTTTTTCCTTAGTTTAGTTAATTTATTTTTTAATAACTTTCCAGTTCCATTTGTAATTTAATTACTTTGTCTTATTTTATAACTATTTTTTGCTATTTATTTAATCTAAATTAAAATTATTTATTTTAGTTCAATATATAATAAACTAATTTTATCTATTCTTTTAATTTAATTTAATTTTAATTAATTTTAACATGGTTTTCGTTTTATTTTATTTTTGATGATTGCATCTTTTATTTTGTATTATTTAATTTTGTTTTGGTTTAACTTATTTTTACTTGTAATACTTTTTTTGCATTTTAGTTTTTGTTATTTTAGTTTATTCACTATAATTTTTTAATTTTATAATATTTTTTAAAAAATATTTATTTTATTTAAATTTGTTTTGTTTTATTTTTTTTCTTTATTTAGTTTTTTTAAATAATATTACTTTCAGCATATTTAAAAAATGTTATAGAAATTTAAAACATGAAGCCTATACCCCAGAGATCTCTAAATGTATATAATAACAGCGCACACTTAGTGTACTTTTAGGCGTTTCCACTCTCAACACCCTACTAAGTAACACCTATTCAATTGCTGCGTCAGTCCGCGCCACAAACACCTTTTGTTGGCGAATTGCCAAGAAACCACACCCTAAACATACAACGTTGAGACGCCCACAAAACTTTGGTAGAAGAAACAAAAACAAAAACAACAAAAAACATACAAGCATAAAATCAAAAAGAAAAAGCCCACAAGTTCAAAATGTGCGCAGTGAA